>JASEVX010000008.1:6237789-6238818 GCA_031761405.1 Serripes groenlandicus | reverse complement strand
AGTATACACATCAACATTGTCTGGTGCAAGAAGTGGCCAGGTTAAATTTCAGAAGTTTGATAATCCTGTAAACTTGCTGTGACAAATACGTTGGTATCAAAACCCTTCAAAAAAGTAAAACGAATATGTCACATTTACTAGTTGTGACACATTCGCGAGTATTCTTCACAAATATGTGAGGAATTCGCACGTATACTTCACAAATATTTGAAGAATTCGCACGTATACTTCACATTTGTGACGAATACGTTTGTTTGAAAAATAGGGCTCAGCATACGTATGTTCATTTATTTATTGTGTGAAATAGCCTCAGCAACAAGATAGAGACCAAAGAAATTCCCGTGATGACACGGTAAGAGGTTCTCTGGCCTCGATGTCGTCACGAAAATCTTGTCTCCTTGTCTCAGTTCAAAGATCGCTCCAACGGAACTAGTTGTTTCCGCGGACTCATCAATGAGCTCGCAGTTAGACTTTCTAGTTTCTAGTATGACATCGTGCACTCCCGTGGTGTTGGATTTAAGGTAGACCTGGTGAACGATTGGGAGAGTGTCGGTATCGTTGATGAACCATTTCAACTGGCTGAAGATGTAGTAAAAGCCGGGTTGATCAATACGAATGTTGCCCTTCATATACTGAAGATGTTTCTTGAAGAACGATTGGGCGCCTGTAGTGTTCCAGTGTATGACATTCAACTCGGATGCGTCTACAATACAATACATGATTTCGTTAGTTGGGTACAACTATAACACTTACAGTAACAATTATAATAACAAAAATACCACTACTACTAATAATAATAATAATAAAAATACTAATTATAATAATAATAATAAAAATAATAATGATGACAACTTTTCAAAAGTAGGTATTCTCAGTAAATACGTGTCGACTATCTTTCAATCTATTTGGTAAATATTTAATAATTTACAAATTCAAACTTTAATTATTAGCCTTTATCATCTTAATATATATTACTTTTAATGCTCTGAATCAGACAATATTGTGGGAAAAGACACTCGTTCAAAGCAA
>JASEVX010000008.1:6180289-6232789 GCA_031761405.1 Serripes groenlandicus | reverse complement strand
AGACAGAGCCAGAGAGAGAGACAGAGAGACAGACAGACTGTCGGAAAGACGACAATGCTAATGATTAGTATGTCATAATCCACTAGTAACAACCTACCTGCTTTGAATCATCGTACGTGTCGTTTGCAGTCGCTTTATTCTATTGAAAAAAAAGAATGTTTTATAGCTTTGTTTGTACTTTTGAATTGTACTGTTTATTCAGTGAAAATGTAACTCATTAATTCCAGGATGGATGGTTTGTATCCGAATTCTGAAAGCGTTCTCCTTTATTATATATTCTATAATATATATTTCTTTATTCAGACTCCATTTTACGCTTCTGCAGCAGTCGAAATCTTCACTTTGCAGATGTTTCTTTTTTTTCTCAGAATTTTTTAAAAACAGAACTCAAAGTTTAATATCAGGTAATACCGCTTGAACGATCCGTTAATAATATAAGATCAACTCACGAAACACGAACTTTTTTTGTAGACTTGCCAATACATATCTTTAAAAGGACATTGCCAAAAATCATTGCTATATCGAAAGTCAAAGCCGGGGGGTTGCAGAGGATGAGCATCCTGATGACGCTGCAGAAGACGGCTTTCAAAAAGTGTTGAAAACATGAGACGTTGTAATTAAGATTTGTTTTTAAATTTGAACCTAGATTCAATGTCGTCTGCCTCAGATTTGTTCTATGTGGGAAATGTCTAATGTCCTGTGATAATAAACCTAAGATAAGCTCAATTAAACGCTTTGGACTGTACCCGATCCCACTCGGTAACGATTATTGTTCCAACAAGGAAATCAAGCCCCCGATCCCTGGCAGCCATGTTTTTCAATGGATCGGAATCATGTGAAAAAATCTTTGGTAGAGGGTCACACAAGGAAGATCTGTGCCAAATTATGTTTAAATCCGTCCTGGACTTTTGGACCAGAAGATTTTGATAATTTTCACTATACACATATAAGGAAAATAAGCTGGCCATTACTTTTAACGGATCAGGATAATTTGAACAATCCCTGAAAGAGGGTCACCCAAGGGACATCTTTGCCAAATAATTTTCAGATAAAGGGAAAACAAGCCCAGCCCCAGGAGGCCAGATTGTTTCAACGGGTCAGAATACTTTTGAACAATCTTGGGTTACCCAATTATTATTTCTTTCCCCAAAATAATATTAAATCGGGCCAGTACTTTTAAACAAGCAGAGTTTATTAAATTTTCACAATTTATTTCAAATAATTGTCAAATTTCGCCTGTACTTTTGGACGAGAAGCTTTTTCAAGTTTTCAACTATACACATATATGAAAAAACAAGCTCCGCCACTGGTGGCCACGTTTTTCATCGGAACAAAATAATTTGAGAAATCTTGGAAAAGGGTCACCTCCAAAGAAATTTGTGAAAAATAATTGTTCAAATCGTGCCGGTTCTTTTGGACAAAAAAGCTGTTCCTTTCCGTTGACATGGCAACCAAAGTTCCGCATGGAATTCAAATTTTTTGAACAACATTGAAAGGGGACCACCAAAAGAACATCCCTGTAAAGTTTATTGGCCAAGCGGTTTAGGAGGAGATGTCGTTTGAAGCAAAATGTTGAGGACAACGGACAAAGACCGGTCACAATATCTCACTCTGAGCCTCTAGCTCCGGTGAGCTCAAAACAACAACAGGTTAGGTTATTCTTATTGAGTTTTTTAACTCTACCAGGCTAGAATGTTGTCACATCACATAATGCAATGTCAAGCCATTACAAGCACGAGTACAACGTTTTAATCTCGAAATGCATTTGTTTGATTTCCATTATTAATTCTGAATTCCCTGAAATCGGTATTATCACTCTTCATTTCCTGCAAATTGTTTGGATGGACATATATTGCTAAACATTAATGGATGGGAAGAAAGTAGAGTAGAGCGTCGTGTAACCCTTTTCCACATAAAAACGCATGTTGACGCCTCTACAGCACTTTTGAAAGCATTGTTTTCTATTCTATTAAATAATTTAACTCTTTATTTATAGAAAATTCTATAGTTATGCCTTGATGTTTACAAAGTCATCTGCCGCATATTTGTTGTATGTCGAAAAGGGTTGTTTAAAAATCAAAGATCGTGAAATCTGTTCCCTTTGGAATAACTAAGTGAATAAGTAAATTAAGGCTTTTTATCAAATATCAACCTACTATGCCCTGATGCCTTTGGAATCACGGGTGAAATAAAAGAATAAATTAAAGTGTATAATTACATGTTATATAATATATATAATATATATGTATATATTATATATACGCTGTATATTACACAAATTGTTTCTTGTATATGCCCCCTACATTTGACGCTTCTGTAACCGTCGAAGTCTAAATTTATGCTGTGAACTTTTCTTTTCCAACAATGTTTCAACTCAGTTTTCAAAACTTTTCATTATCCAGATGTTTTTATTTGTCTCAAACGCTTTATAAACAGACCAGTACAACGTATAATATCAGGGAAACCACAACTAATATTGTAGGGCCTTGTTGGACCCAGCCCGACCGTTAATGGAAACCTTGTGTCCTCGCTATCGTGGCGGACATACTAACCAATACATCATCGAAGCAGGCCTATCAGGAGAAGATAGAGAGAGAGACACACACACAGACAGACATACAGACAGATAGATACAAGGACAGATGACAGATATACAGAAATACAGACAGACAGACAGACAGAGAGAGACATACAGTTACATTAGCGACAGATACAGAACTACAGACAAAGAGAGAGAGGGGGACATACAGACATACAGAGAGAGACACAGAGAAAGAGAGACAAAGAGACAGACAGGGTGACTATCAGATTGACATAACGGCTAATGATAGTATGTATTATCTTAAGCCGCCAAGGAAGAAATGTCAGAAGAAAAGAGGATGTGTTACAAAGTTGTACATGCACCACCTAAAGATGGTAAGGCTTATACTTAACTTAGAGAGGAGAGAGAAAGAGAGAGAGAGAGAGAGAGAGAGAGAGAGACAGCGAGAGAGAGAGAGAGAGAGAGAGAAAACGAGAGACAGAGACAGAGAGAGAGAGACACACACACAGAGAGAGACAGAGAGACAGAGAGACAGCGACAGAGACATGCAGGGAAACAGAGACAAAGAGAGACTGCTAGATAAGAGACAAGGAGAGAGCCAGCGACAGAGACAGACAGAGACAGACAGAGAAACAGAGAAACAGAGAAACAGAGACAAAGAAAAGACAGAGAGAAAAGGAGAGAGTGATCGACACAGAGCAAGAAAAAAAGAAAGACAGAGAGAGACAGACTGTCGAAAAGTCAATGCTAATGATAGTATGGGATGTCATTATCCACTAGTACACCCTACCTGTTTTGATTCATCCTGTTTATCACTCTTTCGATCTTTTTATAGTTACCCGATTCCTATGGGAAAAAAGAATGTTTTATATAGCTGTGTTTGTACTTTTGAATAATAATGTTTATTCGGTGAAAATGTAACCCTTTAATTCCAGGATCGCTGATTTGTATCCGAATTCTGAAAGCGTTCTCCTTTATTATATATTCTATAATATATAATTCTTTATTCAGACTCCATTTTACGCTTCTGCAGCAGTCGAAAGGTGAATATATGAAGGCAAATATCTTTTACAACAATGTCTTCATCCGTTTTACAAAATCGAACTTCACTTTGCAGATGTTTCCTTTTTTTTTCTCAGATTGTTTAAAAACAGAACTAAAAGTCTAATATCATGGTAAACAGTTACCTCTTTCCCATATACAATAAATCTGCAGCAGACGACATTGAAAAATCCAAGCATAACTATGGAAACCTATCAATGAATGATAGTATTATTGTTGCATAGAATCGAAAACATTATGATAACAGTTGCTTGCTGCAGAGGCTCAGAAAGAGTATGTATGTAGGAAAGGGTTACATCTCAGATAAAAAGAATGATGAAATAATTAAATATAACAATAGTTTAATTATAAACACCCTTTAATCTCTGCAATGGCAATAACTAACTTAATCAAGTTAGTATAAGTAAACGATAGTTGATACATGTATTAGTACAATCAACTCATGGATGACGTTATCGATTGCAGGAGTTCACTGTGCTAAGGGCTAACCCATTCCAACGTGAATGCGCGTTTGCAACAAACAACATTACAACGAGAGCACTGTGACCATAGAAGACTTTTTCAATAATTAACTTTTTACTTATTGATAGTTCCTATACTTTGCCCACATGATTTCAACACTAGTCAATTATTATACTTCCATACTTTCATTTATTCTGTAATTTTGTCTAGAAGTTGTAAGGATCGTCTACTGCTGACCAAAGCGTTGTATGTTGGAGAAGATAACGACACGTTTGATTTTATTAACTAATCAACGCATTTATTATTCGACATTTATCAAAATCAATAACTCCCTCTCTTCTCAGACGTTTATATTTTCTTACAATAATACGTTTTCAGACCGTGCTATTACAACAAATAAGCTAACTGGTTATATAGTATATAGTTTGCTTCTTACACTGATTCAGTGATGAATCGACCTTAACCAATGAACTTATAGGTATTCATAGATGCTATATTGAGTGTTAATCCGTCGAGTATACATCTGAAACTACTATGTATTTAGTGTGTTCATGCTGACCGGCCTGAACCAATTTGGTCACTAGAATTCTGTTAAATTATCAAGTTAAATCATTTATTCTTTTTTAACAAAATAATCAAATGCTAATTGTGTCACGTAAAAACCGGAAAAAGTTTAGTGATCATGTTTCACCAATTAAATTCCTTCTCTGTTTCCATGTAAATCAGACAGTTTCAACTCTCAATTGTCACACTTTCTAAATGTTTTACATGTAAAACACCCGTTATCATTGAAAAGAGATACCTCTAAGCTATAATATAATCTAAAGAAAATGGGGGTCATGTATTATGCAAGAAAGAATTCACACCGCGAAGCTGGTTACCGTCATTTTCAACGAAATCGGGCTGGTTTTCTCATACTCTCCTTTCACTTTCAAACAATGTCAAAATACTAAAGATGACCTTCAAAGATTTCCAGTGCATCCTGCTATAAGCATCCTAAATATTTGCAATGAATTTACACTAAATGGCACATATTCTATACATTTAGTAAAGATATACATAAACTTCTACACAAACAAAGGTTTGATTAAACCTTTCCCACATACAACAAATCTGCAGCAGACGACTTTGAAAACATCTATGAAAAACTATGAAAATCTTTTTAAAAGAAAGTTCATATATTGAATAGAGTTGAAAACATTTCTCCTTTTGCCACAATGTTTTCAAAAGACGTCTGCTGCAGATGCGTCAAAATGAGTCAGCAAATGGGAAAGGGTTAAAGGACTATTAGATCAGCATGGACGAAACCGATCAAATTTATAAACTTTACCCTCAGTAGTTTAGTACCGAAACAATACATAAACAAGAATCTACAACACTAACAACTTTGACTGAGTACGAGATTCAAATTCTAACTGTCATAAGACCCGGCCGGGTAGCTCAATTGGTAGCGTATCTGACTCGTGATCTGGAGGTCACGGGTTCGATACCCGGTTGCGGCGACATTCTTTCGGGCGATGTTTTCCATTGCCTCTCACCTCTGATCTATGTGAGAAAGTAGTCAGTGGCTTCGAAAGAATGTTGTGTAAATACTGGTGTGGGAAGGCCAGGGAAACATGGGTAGGTGCACTGACCGCCGTGATATGACCAAAGCTGTTGAAAGCGGCGTTAAACTCCAAACAAACAAAAACAAACAAACTAACTGTCATAAATCAGATTGCATCTGTTTCTATTCCCACTTTCGCACAAACAGACGCTTTCTGACGCCTGACGCCTTTACGAATTTAATGCAATATCAGAAATACCTCATTATGAGCAGTTTCTCCATGTGTCACAATGTTTTCAACTCTTTTCAATGATTACATCTTCATTTACAGCGAGCGTTCATTTTTTTTAATTTATATTTTCAAAGTCGTCTACTGCAGATTCGTTTAATGTGGAGAAGGGTTAAACGTCACACACATATTACGCCGTTCTTGATATATACATATATACTCTTGTGAGTTAAATATTAAAATTAGACAGAATTAATAAAAACAATAAAGGAATGTTTAAGAAACATAAATTTCACGTTACAATATAACAAATAATTCATTTTAAGCTGGTTACCTTGTCCTTAGGAATGAAGGCAACTTTTTCTCCAATATTCAACTTCTGAAAATGTAATAAATGTTATGTTGGAAAAGGGAGAAATTGCAAACTCTCCTTTCTCCTTGTTCCGCACATGCTTTTGAAAAAACTGTTCTGTGTTTTTGAAACGTATTTGTGTGGGGGTGGGGGTTGGGTGGGGGGGGGGGGGGGGGGGGGCAATACCGCTTAAACGATCCGTTAATAATATATGATTCAACTCACGAAACACGAACTTTTTTGTAGACTTGCCAATACATATCTTTAAAAGGACATTGCAAACATCATTGCTATATCGAAAGTCAAGCCGGGGGGTTGCAGAGGATGAGCATCCTGATGACGCTGCAGAAGACGGCTTTCAAAAAGTGTTGAAACATGAGACGTTGTATTAAGATTTGTTTTTAAATTTGACCCTAGATTCAATGTCGTCTGCCTCAGATTTGTTCTATGTGGGAAATGTCTAATGTCCTGTGATAATAAACCTAAGATAAGCTCAATAAACGCTTTGACTTTACCCGATCCCACTCGGTAACGATTATTGTTCCAACAAGGAAATCAAGCCCCCGACCCCTGGCAGCCATGTTTTTCAATGGATCGGAATCATGTGACCAATCTTGGTAGAGGGTCACACAAGAACATCTGTGCAAAATTATTTTTAAATCCGTCCTGGACTTTTGGACCAGAAGATTTTGATAATTTTCACTATACACATATAAGGAAAATAAGCTGGCCATGACTTTTAACGGATCAGGATAATTTGAACAATCCTGAAAGAGGGTCACCCAAGGACATCTTTGCCAAATAATTTTCACATAAAGGGAAAACAAGCCCAGCCCCAGGAGGCCAGATTGTTCAACGGGTCAGAATACTTTGAACAATCTTGGGTTACCCAATTAATATTTGTTCCCAAAATAAATTAAATCGGGCAGTACTTTTAAACAAGCAGATTTGTTAAATTTTCACAGTTTATTTCAAATAATTGTCAAATTTCGCCAGTACTTTTGGACGAGAAGCTTTTTCAAGTTTTCACTATACACATATATGAAAAACAAGCTCCGCCACTGGTGGCCACGTTTTTCATCGGAACAAAATAATTTGAGAAATCTTGGAAAAGGGTCATCCAAAGAACATTTGTGAAAAATAATTGTTCAAATCGGGCCGGTTCTTTTGGACAAAAAAGCTGTTCCTTTTCGTTGACATGGCAACCAAAGTTCCGCATGGAATTCAATTTTTTGAACAACATTGAAAGGGGACCACCAAAGGAACATCCCTGTAAAGTTTATTTGTAAAGTTTATTGGCCAAGCGGTTTAGGAGGAGATGTCGTTTGAAGCAAAATGTTGACGGACAACGGACAAAGACCGGTCACAATATCTCACTCTGAGCCTCTAGCTCCGGTGAGCTCAAAACAACAACAGGGTAGGTTATTCTTATTGAGTTTTTAACTCTACCAGGCTTGAATGTTGTTGTCACATCACATAATGCAATGTCAGCCATTACAAGCACGAGTACAACGTTTAATCTCGAATGCATTTGTTTGTTTTCCATTATTAATTCTGAATTCCTGAAATCGGTTTTATCACTCTTCATTTCCTGCAAATTGTTTGGATGGACATATATTGCTAAACATTAATGGATGGGAAGCTAACGAAGAAAGTAGAGTAGAGCGTCGTGTAACCCTTTTCCACATAAAAACGCATGTTGACGCATCTACAGCACTTTTGAAGGCATTGTTTTCTATTCTTTTAAATAATTTAACTTCTATTTATAGAAAATTCTATAGTTTTGCCTTGATGTTTACAAAGTCATCTGCCGCATATTTGTTGTATGTCGAAAAGGGTTGTTTAAAAGCAAAGATCGTGAAATCTGTTCCCTTTGGAATAACTAGTGAATAAGTACATTGTTTCTTGTATAGGCTACATTTGACGCTTCTGTAACCGTCGAAGTCTAAATATATGCTGTGAACTTTTCTTTTCCAACAATGTTTTCAACTCAGTTTTCAAAACTTTTCATTATCCAGATGTTTTTATTTGTCTCAAACGCTTTATAAACAGACCAGTACAACGTATAATATCAGGGGAAACCACAACTAATATTGTAGGGCCTTGTTGCACCGGACCGTTGATGGAAACCTTGTGTCTCGCTATCGTGGCGGACATACTAACCAATACACCATCGAAGCAGGCCTAGCAGGAGAAGATAGAGAGAAACACACAGACAGACAGACATACAGACAGATAAATACAAGGACTGAGACAGATATACAGAAATACAGACAGACAGGCATACAGAGAGACATACAGTTACATAAAGAGACAGATACAGACATACAGACAAAGAGAGAGAGGGGGACATACAAACATACAGAGAGAGACACAGAGAAAGAGAGATTGAAAGTGAAAGGAGAGTATGTGAAAACCATAAGAGATTGACATAACGGCTAATGATAGTATGTATTATCTTAAGCCGCCAAGGAAGAAATGTCAGAAGAAAAGAGGATTTGTTACAAAGTTGTACATGCACCACCTAAAGATGGGAAGGCATATACTTAACTTAGATACACGTTTAGGTTTTGTACGGTTGTTAATTATATATACAGTGAAGTATACGATGAGATTATGCGGACACATATGCTCGTCTGGAGAGAGATAGAGAGAGAGAGAGAGAGAGAGAGAGAGAGAGAGAGAGAGAGAGAGAGAGAGAGAGAGAGAGAGAGAGAAATATAGAGAGAGAAATAGAGAGAGAGAGAGAGAGAGAGAGAGAGAGAGAGAGAGAGAGAGACAGAGTGACAGAGAGAGAGAGAGAGAATTCCGTAGCGATGCTTTGATGAATTTAAGTCTATTTTACATGCATATATCAAAAGAGAGAACGAGAGAGAGAGAGAGAGAGACAGCGACAGAGACATGCAGGGAAACAGAGACAAAGAGAGAAAAGGAGAGAGTGATCGACACAGAGCAAGAAAAAAAGAGAGACAGAGAGTGACAGACTGTCGAAAAGACAATGCTAATGATAGTATGGGATGTCATTATCCACTAGTACACCCTACCTGTTTTGATTCATCCTGGTTGTCACTTTCAATCTTTTTATCGTTACCCGATTCCTATTGGGAAAGAAGAATGTTTTAATATAGCTGTGTTTGTACTTTTGAATAATGTTTATTCGGTGAAAATGTAACCCTTTAATTCCAGGATCGCTGATTTGTATCCGAATTCTGAAAGCGTTGTCCTTCATTAACGAGCACAGCGAGGCCGATCGATTGCGGAGCAATCGGCCTCGCTTTAGCGAGTTATTAGATAACATCTTTAGTCAAGATCAAGATATATATCTGAATTCAATGGTAAATTAAAATCAGTATGGCCTTTTTTCCGGATGTCATTTCATGGGCGACTTTCAGGTTCGCAGCCCACGCTCTGATTGGATATAATTCGAAAATTGACATATTTTTGTTGATGCATTCGTAAAAGTGTTATGGTTATTTATTATCTCATATTTTTAAGACATTTCTTATAAATGATTGGCGTGGATAAATTAAACAAGAACATTTATTGTTTATCTAAGTAGTCCGCAGCGACGAAGGCTTTGTTGTCAAGGAACTGTCTTCAGTGCAACTCGAAATGTTGTGAATGTCATTGTATAACAATATAAAGCCACAAAGGCTTAAAATGATAGTACAGTGTCTGAATAAAACGTTATTCCACTTGAAATACAACATTTTGACAACAGAATCAAGTGCAATCAGGTTTATTTTATGAAACAAGTGACCGGTAAAATAACATTGTTCCTTTGTTGCTATGAGAGAACTTCAGTATAGGTGCGCGATTATCTAGCGCGGAAAAGTCATCATTAACTCCAAGATTATTTAGTTTGTTCCTTGGTTTGTCTAATATGTATCTCAAATACTAATTATTTACACATTTAGGGATAACACCAATTAAAACGTGCAAGATTATGCCCAGAATACATAATCAAGCATAGTCACTGGCTGGTTTCCTGCATTTTCGATACATTGAAAGCGAATCGGTTACTAGATTAAAAAAAATCCCGCCGGATCTACACGTTTATCAAGTATGTGTCAATTATAGCGTTTTTCTTTAATATCGAGTGCATTTTTGCAAACAAACATCACATTTGAGTAATTACAAGCATTATAATATATTTGCGCAAACCTTTCACGGCCCACATTTCACAAACTATTTGTATGCAAATGGCATGATGATGAAGTGTCACTCACCCGTAGCTAACACTATAACCTGCATTATATTATCATTCGCTTGGTCTTAAAGAGTCTTGTCTGTCTCAGTCATCAGTCTAAGTAACACACGTCTGTACTGCTTAGCTGCCTTGGTTCAAGTGGGCCATGTAAAAGTCACATGGTTGGCTGGTTCCTCTAAACTGGGAACCAGAGTTTTCTGGACATAAACAACTGACCAAAAGGAATGGTCTAAAACACAAAGGACAAAGTAGACTTTCACTACACTCCCCCCGGTTTTATCATTAGACCCAACCCGGGAGAATGCCTCTCAGCCCTACATTGCAGCATCACCAAACCAGGTTGTTGTACCATTTCGATGACTTGTGTTGTACCATGCCCTCTTAGCAGTTGCACCATTTTTGCTGCATAGCATCCCTGTCTTCGTGAAAATGCTATGAAGCACACCAATGACTTCCTAAAAAAAACCAAGCCCATGTTTTAAGCCAGATAATTTGTATCTTACTCGCATCATGGTTCTTGGTCTATTTAATTTACCATACGGGTTGATTATCTGGCATATCAAGCGAAATGGTCAGTTTGTAACCGGCTAGTCATTTTTGTACTTAATATGCCCTCTTTTCTGTAGGCTATACCGTCATCTCTGTACTTCTGTGTCAGAAGGTCTATATTGGTCGCCCCGGATGTTCAGTTTCCTTCTTATTGGATTTGTGATGTAAAGTACATTCTCAGTCAATACTTCGCCAGATCTCGACTTTGACATGAGTTTCTTTCAAACACCATTCCGGGCCCTGGAACAATGTTGCGCCTCATGTCTAACAATCTGACGGTTACAGCATTCTTGAAATACTAAAACAAACATCCAAAGCAGACTCAATCTGTTTATCTGGCACACACTCAACGATCTTGTAGATGACAGTACTGCCTCTTCGATGCAATCAACCCCATTCATGATTCTAAACTCCTTTTTGTGTGACGGTTGATCTGTTTTGAAACAATTACCAGTCTCCCATCCATAAGGCGAGATTCCCGCATGAGCCAGTGTCATATCCTACCCCACTGACCCCAGGTGGAATCCCTAAGATGGCCTCCGGATATTGTTTCAACTTAAACCACTCCTCTCCTTGGGCTAACATGATATTCCCTGAATTCAAACAGGTACTCAGATGTTTTTCCCCGAACTCTCACGGGTACTACAATTCTACTGAAAGACTCTCTTGCCAATGTTATCTTATCCTGGCTCTGGACTATACCTCCTTTGTAACGTGTCCATGGTTATCCACCACTCAGTGGGAAATGATTGTCCATTGGTCTTACTCTCTTCCCCTGCAATTTTAGTCCCAGGACACTCAGCGCACCCCAGCCTCCGGCTCGTCTTTTTGTCCCCCAAAGCCTGGGGCGCAAAGTGATCCTGTAATCCGTATAACGGTTTTGAGTGTTCTACACGCCAGCTCGTCTTTTTGTCCCCCAGCGTGTCTACTCCAGGGCATCTTCGAATCTGTCTCAGCTGCTCGTCGGCTCGTCGTTTTGTCCCCCAACGCGCAGTGTTGATCCAAACCCAAGCCTCCCTTGAACCGCATTGTCTTTGAAGCAGCCAATGGAATCGCCTCACCACTTCTCCGGAAAAAGTGGCCCACTGAGCCTCTACTCGCTTACAATAGGTATAGCCACCACAATCTCTTCAATCTTTACATGACTAGAATAGTGCGAACACATGTCGGCCATAGGCTTCCTTGATAATGCATCCGCATTCCCATGCACTTTTCCAGGTCGGTATTTAAGAATCATATTGTACTGTGATAATTCTTCCAACCATCTTGCTAACTGCCCCTGTGGTTCTTCATAGCCAAAAATAAACATTACCTCAATCCTTTCCCAGGTCAGTATCTCCCAGAACTGTGTCATCTGCCACCGGCTCGTCTTGTTGTCCCCCAGTGAACAGAGACCAGTTACCAGAGTTACTTCCCTTCTACCTTGTCTTAGGGTTCTGCTTTCCCAGGTCAGTATCCCCTAGAACTATATCATCTGCCACTGGCTCGTCTTGTTGTCCCCCAGTGAGCAGAGACCAGTTACCAGAGTTACTTCCCTTCTACCTTGTCTTCTCCGCCGGCTTGTCTTGTCTCCCAGCGGGCAATGACCAGTCCCCTGCTATTGAGGCATGCTTGAATCGTTTTCAGTGTCATAATTGGTTGCTGTACCAGTACTGTAAAATCCCTCAGATTTCTTTCCTGTCAGTTAACAAGTGGGTAATAGTCATAGTCAACCCGTCATATTAACACAGGGACCCATGACCACCAATCCACAAGTTAATGGTAGATGCGTTGTATCATCACTGTAAAATCTCTCGGAATTCTTTCTCGTCAGTTAACAAGTGGTTAATAGTCATAGTCATCCCGTCATATTAACACGGGTCCCCATGACCACCAATCCACAAGTTCATGGTAGATACGTTGAGCCCTTGTCACACTGCACTTGGAAAATGAAGACTGGAACAGTTGGCATTGTTCATTTCAACTTCTTTTGATTACTATCATTATTTCATTTGCTTCGGCAATATCCAGTGCATCCGCAGCTGTAATATCCATGCAAGCGTCATGATACTATTCGGCACAGTAATCGCATTGTATCATGACACGTCCTTGTCATGGGCTTCTTACAGTGGCACTGAATTACCTTAGCTATTAAGGATATCTCTTAAACCTAAAATAATGACAGCAACTATGTTTGTCAGGACAGTTCAATAGAATGGAAATAGTTGTCTCTTTTACTTAACTCCTACCCCCCTCTTTCTCTTTTTGAGCTTGCATTAGGCCTTAATTTGTGAAAACAAAAATACCCTCAGTCTCGTGCATTTAAACGGCCTGGGCATTCTTAAACACTGCCTATTGATGCCCATTGCAATAACACAGGCGTTGTTTGTAATACGCTCGCTATGTACACATGCAAACCAAGCACTGCTACGGATGAATAACACATTTTCGGTGGCTAAAATACAATTCCAAACAAGTTTCCAAAATCATAATAATAAATAAATGCTAAAAGCTGCCTGACTATTGGTTACAGGGACCAATTAACTTTGAAAAGCTCCATTGCAATTATTATCCATTAAATTAGCCACCAGGGTTTAATGCAGAACTTCTTTTTTCCATGCTGTTTTCAAAATGGTCACCTCTCTCTCCTTCCCCAAATTTTTTGGAAAACAACAAAATGGAACAAACTTACATGGGTTCTGCTTCACTTCTGACACCATTGAAGTGTCACTCACCCGTAGCTAACACTATAACCTGCATTATATTATCATTCGCTTGGTCTTAAAGAGTCTTGTCTGTCTCAGTCATCAGTCTAAGTAACACACGTCTGTACTGCTTAGCTGCCTTGGTTCAAGTGGGCCATGTAAAAGTCACATGGTTGGCTGGTTCCTCTAAACTGGGAACCAGAGTTTTCTGGACATAAACAACTGACCAAAAGGAATGGTCTAAAACACAAAGGACAAAGTAGACTTTCACTACAATGATTAAAGGAAGCAGGTGGGCGGCTGCTAAATGATTTCAATGGCCTTTATGAAACAAGTGACAGGACAAATTGAGAATGTTCTTTTCGTTCTAGGAGATAAGTTTGTCACAGGTCTTTTATATTACTTTCATATGTCTACTTGTCACAAAACCATATTGGGGCGAAACGTTAGATCTTGTTAACATTTTACAAGGTTCTGGTTAGAGTGACTATTTGTTTGAAACCAAATCAAACCAAATTGTGCAGATTAGGAGTGTTTTGCTGGGCCATAAGGCAAGTTTGGGCTGCAACCTCACAATCGCAATTATACATATAGTATAGTACTATAGTATATAGTAAGCACCTTGCAACATTCTTATTATGTCAGACATGTTCATTAATTGCTTTTTGTTGCCTAAAATGAAACTGGGATTGCTTTCTGAATGTGTATTGCACTCATAGTCATATGTGAAGTTGTCCACAGTGTATGTCGTCTTTTGTTTTATCTGCTTTTCTGATAAGTAAATTTAATTAAAACCACTGATGATATTCTCTGACTGTTCATATATGATGTAATTTTGCATCACATTGATTGTGTAATTATTATTTAATTATGTATAAAGATTAGATTTCTGTATATTTTGTTCATACCAATTTATATTCATTTAACCAATGGATCAGCTGATTAATTATTAGTGATTAATTGTTGGGTCCATGGATGGAAATGCATTGGCAGATCTGTGTCAGAGTCAATTCACTATCCAATCCAAGTTGCACAGGTTTTTGAACCAACGACAAGTCAATCCAACATGTAGTGAATTCAGCTATTTACGATAATAAAAAGACATCCTGTCATTAGGTCTTGTTAGTTTTTCGCCCTGACATTGTTTGGTTACACTTCTACTCAAACATCACAGCTGGCTGGTTTATCTGCTTTCTCTATACATTGAAACTAAAATGGTGACTAGAACATTGACAATTGGCCTGCCTGATCTACGATCTTACCGATTAAGTGTCAGTTTTTGCGTTTCTTTGTATTATGTTTGTTCACATACATTACACTAATTAGTTCCAAACATGCCTCACCATATCCAAATTCAATGGCTTTTTTTTTATAACTCCACAATGTATTGACTTTATATCCAGTCAAGGATGTTCCCATTCAGCATTGTGATGGAAATTTCTTCTTTCATTGCCTGAGTTTAGCCCTGCATACACAATTGACTGCAGCAGCTAAAGAACAATGTAAGGAAGAGTAAGCAGGTCTTAATTGCTTCCACAATATCTCAGTTAGCACTCATTTAATCCTATGTTTTGGGTACAGTAACTACTCAAAGACTGGTTATACTCTGATGATTCTTTTGAGTAATTTAGCTGTAACATTAGCATAATTAGGATGTGAAATAAGGCTTTAATAACATGCAAAATATGCCATTTCTTGGATATATACAAGGTAATGAATATTTGCTTCTGTATTGAATATGGGTTCAATTGTCTTGTTAATTAATGTCTGAATTTTACTTTACATGTAAATCTCTTTACCGTGCTTGTTTGTAGGGTGTTTTAACCTGCTATCAACAATTTTTAAGGGAAAGCCATTTGTACCATTTTGAAGTCTTTGCAGTAAAATTTAAATACAGTTTCTATACTAGTTACATAATATTATGATGACATTAGTTTAGATTAATAGTAGCCTGTGCATCTGTATGCTTAGATACAACACAACATTAAAATATCAAACAGTGATTAGATTAAATTTACAGTCTCTACATCTGAGAAATTTGAATAAATATATACATGTATACGTTTTCTGAAAAAAAGCAATTTCTACGTTTGCCAAAGTGTTTTCAATTTTGTCTAGGAATTAAACCTTCTGCTGCATATGTGTTGTACATGGGAGAGGAGGTATAAGAGCTAATTCACAGTTATTTTCAAACATTTTGTTTAAATCAAATTAAATTGTTTAAATAAAGCATTTTATTGTGTGTCACCTGCGTAGCATGGTAGGCACTTAGGGATTACTTTTTTTTTTTGTCCGCTGTCTGTCGTCCGTCTGTCCGTCACACTTTTTCATCACGTTTTCAAATAAAAAAAATTCTACTCAAAGGATTACATTAAAACTTCTGACAAATGTCAATGTGTGTGATTGGTTCACAAAAGGGGGATAATCCAAATATTTTTTATATCAGAGTTATTGTCCCTTTTCTGTCAAAAATTTAAATTTTCTGACAAGGCCCCGGCAGGTGATACACAATTCATGCTCCGGGGAGCACTCCATTCTAGTTTTATTTAGCTCACCTAAGCACAAAGTGCTCCAGGTGATCTCTCGTGATCACATTTTGTCCATCTGTTGAGCATCAACACCAATTGCCTTGTGAACACTCTACAGGCAACATTTGGCATCCAATTTTATTGAATGTTTATCAGAACATTTATCTCTATCAAATCTTTCCCAAGTCCAAAACTGGATCATGTGAGGTCAAAACTAGGTCACAAGGTGAAATTGAAGGTAAATCTTGTGAACACTCTTGAGGCTGCATTTTTAATTTGAACAATCAGCATATATTGAAACTTTATTAGAATAATTGCCTTGATGATATCTAGTCTATGTTCGAATATATACCAGTAGGTCATGTCCGGTCAAGAATTAGGTTTCTATGCCAAATTAATCTTTTTCTTGCTGATATCTAGGCCAAGTTTGAAAATGGGTCATGTCGGGTCTAAAACTAGGTCACTTCGCCAAATTAATGGAACTTTGTGAATATTGTGGAAACCACATTTTTAATAGATTTCTTCATGATATTTAATCTAAGTTTTAGTGAAGGTCATGTTCTGTCAAAAACTAGGTCAATAGGCTAAATTTGAGAAAAATATTTGTAATACTAGAGACTGCATTATTTGCATCAGCAGCTTGACACTTTGTTAGACAGTTTGTCTTGTCAATAGCTAGACCAATTTCTAAAAATAGGTCATGTCGGTTTAAAATCTAGGTCACTAGAGTTCGCCTACATGTGGCAAGACTGGGCATCATAACTTAAGATATTGATTGCTAACAAACTAAAAAAAAAAAATCAAAATTATACTTAGGTGTTCACAAAATGCAAATGAAATAAACTGAAGCAAGGCAGATGGTTACATAATATAAGATTAGTAATTTGGTCTGTGGTTTTGTGTCTATATTGTGGAACCAGGCATCCCTGGGTTCGATCCGCGGATGGTTTTTGGTCATGGCAAGGTACATTTACTAGCCAAGTACTGGTTCATTTATCATAAATAAGTAAACAGTTTCTATGATGCAACTGAAATAATGTTTAAGTTAAATGCATACAATAATGTTTTGTTTTTGTTAGGGATTTAACATAGTTTTCAACAATATTTCAGAAAATTATATCATGGAAACTGCAAACTATGGGGCCACAACGAATTCCTGTTGGAGTTAAGTGTATATAAATGGATTTAAAATTACATCAGGATTAAAATTGCTGTAGAGGTAGGTTAATAAATATACCTTGTCAACCCCATACAATGTATTACATTTTGCAGATGGGAGAATATAACAAAGGTAAAACTAGACTGAAAAATTGTTGGAGAATTCATCCATAATAGGTGTATTAGGTTATACTGGGACAGAGCTTTCAATCACAGAGTTAATCCCGCTAAATAAATTTGTATTCTTTGATTTATTAGACAAAAAATAGAGTTGTTAGTAAAACGCTATGAGGGAAATAGATATGATGATGTTATCACTTTGGAATGTGATTTTCCCATGGCTTAAAATTGTAAACAATAGTGATTTGACCATTGTAGAGATGCTTCCACTAAGACTAGTCTGTTTTGAACAACAGACGTGTCCGAGTGGACCCATCCCAACAATCAATTAACAAGTGCAATATATAATTATATTAAAATTATTTGTGTAAAAATTAAACATTCCATTTCATCTTATAATAACTAAAACAGTAGTTTAACATTGAGAGTTTGGAGTATCTGACAATTTAGAGGAGACATCCATCCGACCACATCCGGGATCAGAAGGATGATCAGCTAAGAAAAGACTTGCCAACACCATGAACTTTCACGACCCGGGATATGATCAGAGTTGGAACTTTTTTATATAGTCCCCTCTAGTCATGTCTCAATTTGTGTTGGTTTTAAAACTTCAATGTTCAACGTTGGAACTATATTCTAGATACTGCAGATTACATTGTATCTGTCATCTGACAGTCTAGCAGGTAAGTCTCTAGAGCGATAAAGGTGGATGTTTGGACCGCTTTAGATGGAAACAATTAGTTGTTTAGATTCAGAGCAACTCCTTTCTGTTTTAGTGACCCAGAGAGCTTATTTTGTGACTTACTACAAATATCCTTCAGGATTGAGCATGGATTATACAAAAGGCCCTGGTCATAAAGATCAAAGAGCTCTTTGATAAAATGTAACTGTTCCGATTTGTAAGAATAATTGAAAGGTTTTTGATATGTTTCATCTGTTTGATAGTATTATGTAATATCTTGTTCTGTTCTGTTTTGTGCTCGTTTTGAGGCTATGCCTTTTCCATATTATATATTCTATAATATATAATTCTTTATTCAGACTCCATTTTACGCTTCTGCAGCAGTTGAAAGGTGAATATATGAAGGCAAAAATTCTTTTACAACAATGTCTTCATCCGTTTTACAAAATCGAACTTCACTTTGCAGATGTTTCTTTTTTTCTCAGATTTGTTTAAAAACAGAACTAAAAGTCTAATATCAGGTAAACAGTTACCCCTTTCCCATATACAATAAATCTGCAGCAGACGACATTGAAAAATCCAAGCATAACTATGGAAACTATCAATGAATGATAGTATTATTGTTGCATAGAATCGAAAACATTATGATAACAGTTGCTTGCTGCAGAGGCTCAGAAAGAGTATGTATGTAGGAAAGGGTTACATCTCAGATAAAAAGAATGATGAAATAATTAAATATAACAATAGTTTAATTATAAACACCCTTTAATCTCTGTCAATGGCGATAACTAACTTAATCAACCTAATATTGGTCTAAATTGTTCGCTACTCATGTATCAGTGTCAGTACATAGTAAACGATAGTTGATACATGTATTAGTACAATCAACTCATTGCAGGAGTTCACTGTGATAAGGGCTAACCCATTCCAACGTGAATGCGCGTTTTGCAACAAACAACATCACAACGAGAGCACTGTGACCAAAGGAGACTTTTTCAATAATTATACTTTTATTTATTGATAGTTCCTATACTTTGCTCACATGATTTCAACACTTGTCAATTATTATACTTCCATACTTTCATTTATGGATAGTTTCTGTAATTTTGTCTAGAAGTTGTAAGGATCGTCTACTGCTGACCAATGCGTTGTATGTTGGAGAAGGTTACGACACGTTTGATTTTATTAACTAATCAACGCATTTATTATTCGACATTTATCATAATCAACAACTCCTTCTCTTCTCAGACGTTTATATTTTCTTACAGTACAACGTTTTGAGACAGTGCTGAATTGCATTACAATTATAAATAATCTAACTGGTTATATAGTATATAGTTTGCTTCCCACACTAATTCAGTGATGAATCGACCTGAACCAATGTACTTATAGGTATTCATAGTTGAAAATGGGGGTCATGTATTATGTAAGAAAGAATTCACACCGCGAAGCTGGTTACCAAAATCGGGCTGGTTTTCACATACTCTCCTTTCACTTTCAAACAATGTCAAAATACTAAAGACAATCGTCAAACATTTCCAGTGCATCCTATATGCATCCTAAATATTTTAAATGAATGGCACATATTCTATACATTTGGTGAAGATATATATTAATTTCTACACAAACAAAGGTTTGATGACTATTAGATCAGCATGGACGCGGAAGTATTCGGCGTAATTTGACATTATAAAGTAACGAAACCGATCAAATCTATAAATTCTACCCCTCAATAGTCTAGTACCGAAACAATACAGAAACAAGACTGTACAACGCTAACAACCTTGACTGATTACAAGATTTAACATCAAATATTTCCTTCTGATAAGATTTATTTTTTTCAAATTCAAATTATAACTGTCATAAATCGGATTGCATCCGTTTCTATGCACACTTTCCCACAAACAGACGCTTTCTGACGCCTATGCAGCAGACGAATCTAAGGCAATATAAAACATTCCTCATTATGAGCAGTTTCTCCATTTGTCACAATGTTTTCAATTCTGTTCAATAATTACATCTTCATTTAAAGCGAGCTTTCAATTTGTTTAATATATATTTTCAAAGTCTTCTGCTGCAGATTCGTTTCATATGGAGAAGGGTCACACATATTACGCCGTACTTGATATATACTATTGTGAGTTAAATATCAAAATTGGATATACTTGATAAAGCAATAACGGAATGTTAAGAATATATAAATTTTACGTTACAATATAAAAAATAAATCATTTAAGCTGGATACTTGCATTAGGAAGGAAGCCAATATCTTCTCTATAGTTCTCCATTTTTATTTAAGTTTGTGGTGACGTATTGCATGAAAATTCCCGGGGGTTTTCATATTTTAAGTTTCGTTTTCAAGAAACATTGACTTAAATGCAATTCATTATAACATTCGCAGGACTGAGCTTAAGTAGCAAATAATCTGTTTAAATGGTGAAAAAGTAATAGAGTTAAATATATAAATTGAGACAAAACCATATTTCTATTTTTAGACTTACAGTTGACCTAAACAAAATGAAACTACGTAACAGTTCATCTCAGATAACATATTAAGCGTCGTCTGCTTCAAACCACCCGAGATAAAATATGAAACCTCTGGAAATTAAATAAATGTTATGAAGAGTAAAAATTGTGGTGGAAAATTGCATACTGTCCTTTATCCTTGTTCCACACATGCTGTTGAAGAAAATTGTTCAACAAAAATGCGTTTGTATTTTTTAAACGTTTCGTGGTCCCATTAGGGCTATTGTCTGCCTAACAAGCCCGTACGAGTTACTTCCCTTTTACTTTACTTGTACGTATGAATCACAATTGACGGGACACTATCCACCAAAAATAATGGCAAATTCACTCCTCTCGCACACACACTTAAACACAAAATACATATACACCTTAATATATCTATAGGTACTACCTATTTACGAAAAAAACGCAAGATAATTATAAACAAAAATTAAAGAGCATACTTTGGCCATAAAACAGGATTTATAAGTAATTGACTAGACAATAATAATGTTAATGTCATGTTTCGTGCATTATCAAAAAATATTTGGAATTCGTATTGCTGTCGTCTATTATTACGAACAGAAAATAATAAAGTAAAGACTTTCAAAACATCAAGGAATACATTTATAATGAACGAGGTTAAAACATGATGGCCAAGATGATCCTAAATCGATCACCTGCATTATGGTAAAGAAGCAAAAAGATCAGCTCTTTGCTGATGCCACCTGGCAACTGCTTTTTTCAACCAGTCAATATGACTGGAACAAATGATGTAAGGGGTCACATTTCTGCTTAACCCTTTCCCTATTAGAGACGGTTTCTGAGGCCTTTGCAACAGACGATTTAGGGAAAGATTGTCGCTAAAAGAACAATTGCTCCTTATGAGAAAGTTATCCTTTTGCCACAATGTTTGATAAATAGCTCATGTATAGGAATTTGGGGTATTTCATGTTGATACCACTTTTTTGCGGGAAACGACGTCGCTCCATTGACGTTACGCCAAGATGAAGTGTTACGGAAATGACGTCACGTCCTTCTTTGGCTACGATACAGTCAACATTTAGGTTCAGGCGTAGAAGTCTAATGCTGTCGTTTTTTTGACGAACGGGAAAACATATTTATTACAGAGTTCCATTTATTTGTAATGTTAATTCCCCCAAAACACTTTAATAAATATCGATTTAAAAAAAATAATTATTAAAAAGACGACAATAATTTAAAAAATCCGTGATTTCGTGTCATTTTATACATACCCAAAATATCGATTTAAAAAAAAATATTAAAAAGACGACAATAATTTTTGTTCAATCCGTGTTTCTCGGCTCATTTTATACATACCCAAAATGGCGGCCCCCATGGATTTGGCCAGTTTCATTTCAGAAAGCTTCATGGGTTATTGAAAAAAAAAAAAAAAAAAAAAAAATCTCACACCTGTTAACTATAAGCGAAAAAACCCATTCATGGGGTTTTTTCGTATTATAATACAGACACATCTGTATCTAAAAAAAAAAACATATATCGCCACCAATTCTAAAGGCAGGCACGCCTGTATTAGGAATATCCAATATTCCAGCAATTCTAAAGGCAGCCATGTCTGTAACAGAAATATCCAATATTCCAGCAATTCTAAAGGCAGCCATGTCTGCAACAGAAATATCCAATATTCCAGCAATTATAAAGGCAGCCACGTCTGAACTAATACCTATCATAAAAACGTTGTGTGAAGCACGGTCATTGTGTTTTAATTCCAGTTTCCTGACTATCACTTCTGTTCTTTACACCTAGTAAAATGCGACACATGTTTATCAAAAAACGACAACAAAAAACCACAGAACTACAATCCTTATTATCAATCCTTCTATTTATCATAGAGCGGAAAGGCAATCGCCTTGAAGTTGAAGATAACCATAAATGATCGCCAGCAATTCTAAAGGCACCCACGCCTATAACAGTATTATTCAGCATTTCGAATATTCCAGCAATTATAAAGGTAACCACGTCTATAACAGTATTGTTCAGCATTTCGAATATTCCAGCAACTATAAATGTAGCCACGCATGAACTGATATATATCATTAGAACGCTCTGTGAAACATGATCATTGTATCCTTAATCCCTGTATCCTGACAAGTTAATATCACTGATAACATGTGCTGTATAACTAAATCTTATCACTATTTCAACGACTGTTTAACAAACACTCTTAAACTTCTGTCATAATGTATTACACTGCATTCGAAACCAGTCAATATAAACAAAATCAAAAATCAAATTTAAGATGACAATGAACTATACATGCATGAACATTTAAATGTAATACTACAAACAAACAAAAATACACATGTCTGAGTCGGTCAACTCCCCAACGCTAAATGATATACTAGCACGACTTGCACCTACAAATTCTCGTGCACTCATACAGCGCCACCTTTTGGAGCTAGACTCAACAAGGGAAATCAATTTTCGTCTAATTCGGTACTCTCAAACGACGAAAATAAAATTTCCCTTGCAAACTCATACTCCTCTCGCACACAAACCTTAATTAACCCTTTCCCTCATATAAACGTTTTCTGACGCCTCTGCAGCAGACGGCTTTTTGAAAACATAGTGACAAAAGAAGAAATTGCACAAAACGTGCAATTTCTCCTTTTGCCACAATGTTTTCCACTTTTTGTCATAGGTTATCCATTAAAGTATGGAGATTTTCCAACTTTTGACAAAATATGTTCAAAGTCGTCTGCTGCAGATTTGTCGTATGAGGGAAAGGGTTAACACAAAATACATATATGGTCTTTGGCAAAGCGGTTGGACCTGTCGACCGACTGAAGATTAAAGAACGGGCATATCCGTTATACTGTCATCATGAAACATTTCATATACAAATATAACAAAATAGAACTTATTCTAAACATATAACCAATTACAACCCAAGTGATTTAGAAACTCTGAGTTTTCATTCACTGAACTTTTCACATACCCATCCTTTGCCGATTCGCTATGCCATCTACCATGCCGCTTAAATAATCTATCCGGTATGCCATTGTTCGCAGCGGCGGTAGCACCCCCTGCTCGTAAGGGACCACCCTCGAAATATAATATCAGCTAAACAGTTACATTTCATTGAAATTGTTGTATAATTTCAAACTTAATTTCGAACATAAACTGAACCCTACAACATGTTAATTTATTGTAATTCTTTCCTTCCCTTTTTCGTAAAAATCTTTACAGATTATTGTTTGTACATTTTTACATTCCAATCATCATCGACTTCGTGACGCAAGTTATTATGGATCTCAGTCCCATTTCTTCACAGTTTTGACTGATGGCCGATTTATTTTATTTTGTTTGGGATTAACAGTTGATTGTTGTTCATCATTATTGTGTTTTATCTTCTAAAGACGTGAAGAAACTTGTTATTTTTCGCTTAGACATCTTTGTTTACTAAATTATCAATGCACCGGCTGCACAAACTTGACTATTAGACTGTACACAGTAACATCGCGCTATCAATAGTAAAATAAAATACAGTGCGTCAGTCTAGCAGGTGCGCGTATGTTAAGAAATTGGACTGTGCGACGTAAAGGTACATGTATGTAGTTGTCGCGTTGTGATTACATGTAGAATACAAGAGAAAGTTGATGCAACGCATCAATGTCCCCGGATATCCATAGTGCAGTTATGCATAACACAGTAACATCGCGCTATCAATAGTAAAATAAAATACAGTGCGTCATTCTAGCAGGTGCGCGTATGTTAAGAAATTGGACTGTGCGACATAAAGGTACATGTTTGTAGTTATCGCGTTGTGATAACATGTAGAATATGAAAATACAGTACCTCAGTCTAGCAGGTGCGCACATGTTAAAGTTTTAACTCGTCGGATAGAAAAACATACGATGCCGATTTTGTTGCGAGTCAAAATTGTGCACTCGAAAGAAACTGCGAGCTCAGAGAAAATGAACACGCAAAATTAAATTTTAACTCGCATTTTCCAAGTGGGCGAGTGCTAAATTCGAGCCCTGCTCTCTGTAAAGGAGATTGATTTACGCAGTCGGTATTCGCTAGTAACGTGATCAACAGTTTTAGCTAAGAAACAGTTCATATTTTAGATATACATGGATAAACATTATTAAATGCATTCTTCACAATTCAAGACATTTCTTTGACCATGAAAATAACATTCAGTAAGTTAAAAAGCTATTAAAAGGAGAATTCGACGTGATTTTTATCTCAATATTGACACATAACAGTCTGCTGCAAGTCTAAAAGGGACAGTTTTGTCTTCGTAAATAAAACAAAACAAGAGCGCCAAATGTCACAAAATACGCCCGTCCTGTTTTTTTGAGACCAAGTATAGTAGTAATTGGTTGTACGTCAGCCAAACTTAGAGAGCGGACACTGTTAGTACAGTTTTGGCCATATCGAGGGACATAATTGTGTAGTGACTAAGATAACGTTGTAAGTTATCAAACGTGACCAAGATATTCTGCCCATAAACATATTGTCTAAATTTAGTGATGATCGGATAAAGGCTTTACAAGTTATTTAGCTGACAAGACCAATTTTAGGTAATTTCTATAATTAAAGGGCAATAACTCTCTATCGACTGGAGCAATATGGCTAGTTATCGAACTTGTCCAAGATATTACGCCAATACACATTCTGACCAAATTTGGTGATGATTGGACAAAAGCTCCTAAAGTAATTGAGCTGACTTGACCAATTTTAGGTAATTTCTATAATTAAAGAGGGATAACTCTCGATTGACTAAAGCGATATGGCTAGTTATCAAAATTATCCGAGATATTATGCCAATACACATTCTGACCAAATTTAGTAATGATTGGATAAAGGCTTCTAAAGTTATTGAGCTGACAAGACCAATTTTAGGTAATTTCTATAATTAAAGGGCGATAACTCTCAATTGACTAAAGCGATATGGTTAGTTATCGAACAAGTCCGAGTTATTATGCCAATACACATTCTGACCAAATTTGGTGATGATTGGACAAAGGCTCCTAATTTTATTGAGCTGACAAAACCAATTTTAGGTAATTTCTATAATTAAAGGGCAGTAACTCTCGATTGACTAAAGCGATATGGCTAGTTATCGAACTTGTCCGAGATATTATGCCAATACACATTCTGACTAAATTTAGTGATGATTGGGCAAAGGCTTCTAAAGTTATTGAGCTGACAAGATCAATTTTTGGTAATTTCTATAATTAAAGGGTGATAACTCTTGATTGACTTAAGCGATATGGCTAGTTATCGAACTTGTCTGAGATATTATCCCAATACATATTCTGACTAAATTTAGTGATGATTGGACAAAGGCTTCTTAAGTTATTGAGCTGACAAGACCAATTTTTGGGTAATTTCTATAATAAAAGGGCAATAACTCTTGATTGACTAAAGCGATATGGCTAGTTATCGAACTTGTCCGAGATATTAGCCCAATACACATTCTGACACCATTTAATGATCATTTGACCAAGGCTTCTTAAGTTATTGAGCTGACAAGACCAATTTTGGGTAATTTCTATAATTAAAGGGCGATAACTCTTGATTGACTAAAGCGATATGGCTAGTTATCGAACTTGTCCGAGATATTATCCCAATACACATTCTGACTAAATTTGGTGATGATTGGACAAAGGCTTCTAAAGTTATTGAGCTGACAACATACTGGACGCCGCCCGCCCGCCCGCCAACTTTAGCACTCTGGCCAGCTACATCAAATTGTCCACGAGGAAAACACAGGTAAATCAACGAGATCGTATAGTGATACATTTATTTATTTAAATAGGTAAACTAGAGTCTCATGACTCTCTCTCTCTCTCAGGCCTGTCCATCCTCTCCGACTCTCCCCAGAGAGCCCATACGTCTACTCCTTATCTATGCAAATCTCTCTCTCTCATGCCGACATATCATTCTCTGACTCCCCCCAGAGCCATGCCTCTCCTCCCTAGCTCTGCATGACTCTCTATCTATGCAATGTCTCTCTCTCTCTCTCTCTCTCATGCCGACATATCATTCTCTGACTCCCCCCAGAGCCATGCCTCTCCTCCCTAGCTCTGCATGACTCTCTATCTATGCAATGTCTCTCTCTCACGCTTCCACAAAAACATACATTTATATACTACTGGGCTGGCGCCGTATACACGTGATATCCCGTATATAGTTATACCCTCATGGAACGTATATCTCACATGTATACCTCTATACCTCTACCCTCATTGTGTTACACAACCCGCCCGCCCGCCCGTACGCCGCAGGTAAAACTATAATACGATCAGTTTTTATGGGCGTATAAAAACATAAATGCGAGTCAAAATGAAGAAACTACTTAAAACATCGGAATATTTATTTCATTTTAGATGTGTCATAACTAAGTGTTTTTAAACTAACGCAATTGTAATATGTTCAAGACATTTAAATTAGCTTTTTTCTAATAATAACTCGTCCTCGCCTGTCATTTCCGAAAACCTATTAAACACATAAGTCGCGGGCTTCTGCCCGGCTACTAATGAAACTATTTAATGCATTCACAATCGGACTAGGGGTGTTACATGATTGAATTAAAGCTACAAAATAGAGGGCGACATGGAATGCGTTAGCAGGCAAGGTATCCTCAACCCTCCACACATCTATAATGGCCTACTTACGCCTATTACGTTGAAATCCATGTTCATAAATTAAAGAAGTATTGCTGGCTCTGGACTCATGTAATAACTTTGGTAGTTAAGCCACCTAGCTTGTCTGCCAACACCTCAGGTAACTCCAATTCCTGCAGTTATTTACTATATATCTGAAAGAACATATGTATAAAACATAGATATCGTTAAAATATTAGTTCAACTGATTTAGGAATTTCCCTATGAATAAACATAAAAATACAGTTCTTCTAGGATAAGTCAAATCAGAAAATCCAAATTACAGTGGCTTGTCGTATTGCTTAATTCGAATGAATATTTTGTCAAAATTCCTATGAATAGAGTTCAGAAAACATTGGAGACTTTAAAGTATGTATGGTCGTTACGATGGTTACCTGTTAGGAAAGTGGCTAGTTTTGACGGTCAAATCATATCGATGAATATTGTTTTAGGCCATGATTCACAGATTATGACTAGAAGTATAAGTATATATATAGCCCGGGCAAAGTCTTGGTATTCTTATATTAGATTGTCTGTGGAAAGTAAGGATCAGCTAGCATTTTTGGAAAAGAATCTTAAGTCCTTGAATAGTCGGTACATCTATTCCACAAATAAATGTTCTAGGATAGTTAAAAGTAACTAGTAGTACAAGGTTTGGCGGTTATGAAGTAAATTCTCGATAAGTGATAGTTCATTGAACAAAATAATCAAATGCAAATTGTGCCGGAAAGAACTTAGAGATCACGTTACACCAATTAAATTCCTTCTTTGTTTCCATGTAAACCAGACAGTTTCAACCCTCAATTGTCACATTTTTTAAAAGTGTTACATGTAAAACAGGCCTTTATCATTGGACAGATATACCTCTAAGCTATAATATAATCCAAAAAAAATGGGGGTCATGTATTATGTAATAAATAATTCACACCGCGAAGATGGTTACCGTCATTGTCAACGAAATCGGGCTGGTTTTCACATACTCTCCTTTCACTTTCAAACAATGACCAAAATACTAAAGATGATCGTATCAAACATTTCCAGTGCATCCTATATGCATTTTAAATACTTGCAATGAATTTAAACTAAATAGCACATATGCTATGCATTTGGTGAAGATATACATACATTTCTACACAAACAAAGGTTTGATTAAGGGACTATTAGATCAGCATGGACGCGATCTTTGAGTTCGCAATTATCCCCCAAAGTTGGACCAGCGGAAAAATTATTCCGATTTATAAACAAAAGGGAGACAACAAACAGAAAATTACAGGCCTATAACACTACTAAGTTGTTTGGGCAAATTATTTACCAGCATTATAAACACAAGATTAAACAAATTTGTAGAAGTTAACAATATAATTAATAACTGTCAAGCGGGATTTAGAAAGGATCATTCTTCTACTGATACTCTATTTGTTATACAGTGCCTTGTCGATATGCTTAATGCAAGCAACCGTAAGTTATACTGTGAATTTATGACTTTAAGCAAGCATTTGATACGGTATGGCGACAAGGATTATGGTCAAAATTATTAAAATGTGATATTAATGGAATTTGTTTCAATTTGATCAGGAAAATGTATGAAGATATCAAGTCAAGAATAGTCACTACTACCGGTGTATCCAGTTTCTTTCCATACACTTCTGGTGTTAGGCAAGGTGAAAACCTATCATCTCTGTTATTCTCATTATATTTAAATGAATTGTTTCTTTATGTAAAAGTATACATTGTCTTATACGCAGATGATACAGTGCTAATCAGTGATAGCAATCATGATTTACAAAACAGTCTTAACATTTTTGAAAAATATTGTGATCAATGGAAATTAACAGTTAATTCTAAAAAAAAAAATATCTGATCATAGGTTCAAGAAGCAAAATATATAAATAAAAATTCTCTTTTAAAGAACAAGAAATTGCAATTGTAAATGAATATAAATATCTCGGAATATTCGTGTCTAGAACCGGAACATACCTTTACGCTAAAAAACATATAGCAGAACAAGCAAATAAAGCTATGTTTTCTCTTTTTAGAAAAATTAGAAATTAGAAATTTAGAATTACCATACAATTTGCAAATTAAAATATTTAACATAACAATTAAACCAATCCTTTTACACGGTTGTGAGCTGTGGGGATTAAGCAATGTAGATATACTAGAAAGAGTACAACTTAAATTCTTTAAACAAATTTTACATTTGAAAAAATCTACACCTTCAAATATACTTTACAGTGAACTTGGAATTACTCCACTTGAAATAGATATTAAAAGTAGAGTTATTAGCTTTTGGAGTGGATTACATAATACTACCAATAATAAATTATCCAACTGTTTATATCTTAGCTTATACAGCAACCAAAGTAGAGTTACATATAAATGGCTAGAAAATTAAAAAAAAATATTAATGAACAATGGCTATGGTAATGTATAGAATAATCAATTTAACGTTAATCCAAAATGGATCTCATTATCTTTCAAGCAGAACATGAAAGATCAATACATGCATTCCAATATCAGTAAATGTTGATGATAGAAATTGATGGTGATGTGAAAATGTATTGCAATTTATATTTGAAAATATTATATAATATTGATATATGAAATTTATGATCATTTAGAACTGTTTAACATTACCCTGTGTATCGGATAAATGATAAACGGTTAATAACGGTACGTTATATGTACTTAAATATTTTTACAAAATTGAATCTGTTTTAAACAAATAGACCGACAGGGAAGATACAGATCAGTCTGCGCATACTCTCGGGCAGATCTGTCGCTCCACTGTCTGCACATGTAACTCAGTGGCAGAAATTATGTGTTTTCCTTACAATGTGTCATGATGTTTATTATGAAATTGTATTGTAGTGAAAATGTGTTGTTATGTTTGAATGTATTACATTAATTAGCAAAATTTATATAATCTATGCTATTCCGGGAAGGAAACATGTACATAAGAAAATGTAATATTACATATAGGCACTAAAGCCACTTTGTAGTTATGTATTCAATGCTATACATTATTATCAGTGTTATGTGAATGAATGTATATTGTTTTATGGCGCATCGACAGCTAAGGTCATTTAGCGCACAATTAATTTTAATTATTCATAATCCCTGGGTAAACAAACCAGTACTAGGCTAGAAAATGTGCCTTGCCCAAGGGCACTCCACCATGACCGTAGTGCCGCGACTGGGGATCGAACCCGGGACACCCGGTTTCGAAATCCCCGAAGCTAACCACTCAACCACAGCGGATTCCCAGTGTTATGTGTATGATTACTGTAATTTGCAGTAAAGAAATATTGTGTCTTTAACTGTCTTATAGCGATAAATGCTAATATACTGACTTACCATGTGTATCATTTTGTGGAAGTTAACTGCTACTTTTTCTTCGTGAAAAGATTGTTGACATTTTCTTTCATCCAGTGTTCTCCTGAAATAAAAAAATAATCTCACAAAGAATCAGGTCATCAATTATAAACATAACTAGAACTATCAATGGATGTGATTAATACCCCCAAACGTCGCCCTGATAGGAAAGGTAGTGGAATATTAAGAAACCCCACCATAAATTCCAACTTGTAGTTTTAAAGATAATCTTCGGACAAGAAGAAAGTAAGAGAGGGCGATGAAAATTATTCTACGAACAAGAAAATATAACAAAGGGCAATAAATCTGTAATAAGCTAAAATAGAGTTGTGGTTCTTGTTCACTGCACTTCCTCTCAATGTGTTGTATCATAGTATGAAGTTTTATTGAATTCCATCCATATATTTTGAAAGTATTCTACGCTCAACAAAAAGTAACAAAAGGCAATAACTCTGTAAATATGTAAATAACAGTTATGGTTCTTGTACACTGCACTTCCTCTCATAGTGCTCTACCATTGTATGCAGTTTTATTAGATTCCATCTATTAGTTATTAAGTAATTCTCCGGATGAGAAAAAGTAACAAAGGGCAATAACTATGTATTTAGGTAAAATGGAGTTATGGTTCCTGTACATCGCACTTCCTCTCAATGTGTTGTATCATTGTAAAGAGTTGTAATATGAATTAAGGCAAAGCCTCAGAAAGTTTCGGAAAGTGCATTCAGTCTCAACAGATTTAATCACGTACTAAGCTGTTGTGCACTACTCAGTGAGTCAACTTACTTCCCGAATGTCAAAGACTACTTTTACCAGTGATATTGAACATTTCCCCAAGAGCTTTAAAAGAGTATAGAACATATTATGACCATGAAGTTTGAGGGAATATCCTGATAGCCATAATAAATGCATGAATTAACATATAAAATATGTTTATATGTCTTTGGATAAATGCATCAACATTTTGAAAAAAAAAAAAAAAAAATTCTGGCAACTGAACTTGAAATCAGACAAGCAGTTGCAGAGGAAAAACGTTTAGATTTGTCATTTTACCATTTTTCTGATGCCACATTTCAGCATTGCTTTGAACTATTCAATATCCAAGTGAACAATTTATGTAGAGGGTTAATTAAAGAACGTTTTTTGCCAAACTATCTTGACATAAGACATGCAATTTAAGAGGAAAATTGTTAGTTTACTCCCTTTCTGATACTTTTTGGCAGCATTGATCTTAAACCACTCTTGAAAGGGCAACACTCTGGAAAGGGCAACATAATGGTTTTTTAAGCCAAATTATCTTGAAACAAGACCCTACACTCTGATAATGCCTAGCAACATTTTTTTTTTTTTAATAAATATGACTTGAATAAGTGTATGGATGGTCACATAGGGAAAATTAATGCAACAGTGTTATAACTTAGAAATTATACCTGCAACTTCCTTTTCCCATGCCACATGCGGATACTATTTTTCAACCAATCAATATGATTTGAATATTTTTAGGGTTACATAAGGAACTTTCCTGCCAAGTTATACAGAAATACCAGAATACCTAAACATTGTGTCACTTTACTTCTTTTCTGATGGGGTAGTTTCCAGAATTCAACACAGAATTTATTCCTTTGAACATTTTGAAAGAGGACACCAAATCAATATTTCTGTGCAGTTCAGTTAAAATTGGTCAAGTAGTTTAAAAGCAGTCATTGTTTAAATAAATAGTTGCTGGTGGATATTGCATGATGGATTGAGGATTATCACAAAAGCTGTGCTGATATTGATTAAATTGTATGTATTTAGCTACAGTGTAATTTTTCCCCTACTGAGATTTGAACTCAGAACTCCTGGCTAGACCAGGTGTTTTACCAGTTAAAACTATAAGGTCTCAAAATGTAGCTAAACACATTTAATTTACGATCAAATTGTCCTCAAAGAAAGTCACATTTAGTAAATGCCTCATGTTCTTTACCAAAAAAAGGAATTCCTAATAAATCAGAGCTTGTGATTGTTTAATTGTAATTTGAACAAGAGCCCCAAATGTCACAAAATACGACTGTCCTGTTTTTTTGATACCAATTTTAGTGATAATTGGTTGTACGTCAGGCAAATTTAGAGAGCGAACACTGTTAGTACATTTTTGGCCATTCCGAGGGACATAAGTTTGTAGTGACTAAGATAACATGGTAAGTTATTGAACCTGACCAAGATATTCTGCCCATCAACATATTGTCTAAATTTGGTGATGATCGGATAAAGGCTTCACAAGTTATTTAGCTGAAAAGACCAATTTTAGGTAATTTCTATAATAAAAGGGTGATAACTCTCGATTGACTGAAGCGATATGGCTAGTTATCAAACTTGTCCGAGATATTATGCCAATACACATTCTGACAAAATTTGGTGTTGATTGGTCAAAGGCTTCTAAAGTTATTGAGCTGACAAGACAAATTTTAGGTAATTTCTATAATTAAAGAGCGATAACTCTCGATTGACTAAAGCAATATGGCTAGTTATCGAACTTGTTTGAAATATTATGCCAATACACATTCTGATCAAATTTGGTGATGATTAACCAAAGGCTTCTTAAGTTATTGAGCTGACAAGACGAATTTTAGGTAATTTCTATATTAAAAGGGCGATAACTCTCGATATAGCTAGTTATCAAACGTGTACGAGATATTATACTAATACACATCTGACCAAATTTGAGTTATTGAGCTGACAAAATACTGGTGCCGCCCGCCTGTACGCCTCAGGTAAAACTATAATACGTTCCGTTAAAAAACGGGCGTATAAAAACCTAACAAATTATGCTTTTCTAACATTGAATTGTTATCTTACAACACTATAATATTCTTATTACTGATTAGACTTATGCAACCTTATATCATCTCATGTATTTGCTATGTAAAACATGAGTATAAAAAGTTGTTCAAATGCATTTACCAGTAGAATAAGCCATGTTTTCCAAGGATTGAAATAATCTAATCAATATTTGAAGAGGTTGAACAATTGGGCCAAATTATTTTTAAATCAAGGCCAGTATTTTCAAAACAAATGTATTTCCATTGCAAAGAGGATAAGCATTAAAGAACATTCTTATGAAGGTGGATTGCAAAGGACAAAGTGGTACAGATGGAGACATTGTTTAACACTTTCCCACTTGTAAATGACATTTTAAATCACTGTGGCAAAGGGAGATAACGCTCATAGTGAATAGTTCATCCTTTTGCAAGTTTAGCTTTTATCCAAAGAGATTTTCCATATTTTGGCCTAGCTTTTTTTAATGCTGTCTTTAGGAAAGGGATATGAGGATGGAAAGAAGGTTCAGAACAAGCTTTAGACCCTAGTTTGGAAGAAACAAACAACTTAAGTTTAACCCTTTCCCTCATTATCATGGACGTTTTCTGATGCCTCTGCAGCAGACGGCTTTTTGAATACAGTGACAAAAGAAGAAATTGCTCAAAATGAGCAATTTCACCTTTTGCCACAATGTTTTTTCCTCTTTAAGTCATAGGTTGTCCATTCAATTATAGAGATTTTCTATCTTTTGACAAAATACGTCCAAAGTCATCTGCTGCAGAATTGTCGTATGACGGAAAAGGTAAATCATATTGAGCATAATTATTATTTCAACTCTTATCAATAATTTTACTTTCATTTAAAGAGATTTTCCATTTGTTTTGCTTAGATGTTTTCAAAATGGTCTGTTGCATATTTATTTTATGGATTTAGGTTAATATATTTTATTTAAACTGATATATTCCATTATAATTTGGGGCTTCACCCCTTAACTCCTGCTTCATCATTAATTCAATTATACTGTGCAAAGACAAAAAAAAGAAAAACTTTGTAACAAAGAACAATAGGTGACTAGGTCAAACTGAATACACTTTGTGGCAACATAATATATAAACAATGTTTTTATGCCTGTCAGTAAAAATAACCATATTCAAGAATGAAAATCTTTTGAGTGGACATGCACAGTACATTTCACTTATATGAATCAATAAAATCTTTTCACAATTGAAGGTTATAATTTCATGCTAATCTAGTTTAACTGCCAATTTATCAAAGAATAATTTAAACAGACATCATCAATTTAATGCTTTGAAGCTTTCCCTCATATGACAAATCCGCAGTAGAAGACTTTGAAAATGTCTACTAAAATATAAGGAACATCTCTATAATTGTTAAAACCTATATAGAATGAAGATAATTTGCCACACATTGGTCAACATCAGCCCCTTTGAATGAATGTTAAAATATTTCATTTCATGTTGCCAGACGCATCCTAAACTTTTTATTAACTGAAAACAACATCAGGGGCTGCGCCCCCGAACCCCTGCAATTTCAATCTGAAAGAACAAGTTTAGTTGCACACATTAAAAAAAAAAATTGTTTACATCTGATTTGAAGCCAGCATGTACATTCCAGCTTGCAAAATCCTTGATTGTATTGACTGTGTAGTGGACATTATATGTTTAAACTTTAAATCTTGTTGTAATTGAAGGTAGCAACAGAGTTAAGTAAATTCTGATTGAGAAGAAACTTTTTTCACCAGTGTGCCTATAACACAGTGGACGGCATCGGCAGTGTTTTGGTAGAACGTCTGCCTTTGGTGCGGGTAGTCCCACACGTATTTGGACTGGGATGCGGGAGGTCGCGAGTCCGATCCCCAGTCGGGTCAAGCCAAAACCTTAAAAAATGGCAGGGCCTTTTTTCCAGAAATTGGGAAGAAGCCTTAGCCTTTCATTTTGAGAAATTTAAGCGCGATTTTCGCCCAAATTGGGAAAAGGTGGAGCGACATTTAAACAACAAACAAAATCATGGACATATCATTAACAGTATTTATTCACTTCAGACTAGAGATTACAGCAGACTGCGAAAATATTTTGCAGACATGTTTGGAAATTCGCCTCGAAAGAGGAATTTAAACTAGAGATTGCTTTTTTGAAAAAGCGCTTGTCTCCCCATTTGTGTGGTCGTAGGGGAGGAAAAGAAATGATGGAGATGAATTTTTTAGTTTTAGACTGGAGATGAAGCAACAGTGACAATCCTCAGTTATTGAGCGGAAACCATTTTTCAGCTGAGGGTTACCATGACCTTGGTCTTTGACCTAGTGACCTCAAAATCAATAGGGGTCATTTGCTGCTGGTGACCAACCTGCACACCAAGTATGAAGTTCCTGGGCCCAAGCAATCTTCAGTTATTGAGCAGAAACCATTTTATTTTTCAGCCAAAGGTCACCTTGACCTTTGACCTACTGACATCAAAATCAATAGGGGTCATCTACAGGTTAGGACCAAGCTGCACACCAAGTATGAAGTTCCTGGGTATAAGCGTTCTTGAGTTATTGAGTAAAACACATTTTTCAGCTGAAGGTTACCGTGACCTTCGAAATTTGACCTTGTGACCTCAAAATCAAACAAATTCAATAAAGGTCATTTACTGGTTAGGACCAACCTGCACACCAGGTATGAAGTTCCTCAATATAAGCATTCTTAAGTTATTGAGAGGAAACCATTTTTCAGCTGAAGGTTACCATGACCTTGACCTTTAAGCTAGTGACCTCAAAATCAATAGGAGTCATCTACTGGTGGTGACCAACCTGCACACCAAGTATTAACTTCCATGGCCAAAGCATTCTACAGTTATTAAGCAAAAACAATGTTTCAGCTCATTGTTACTGTGACCTTTCAGCTCAAGGTCACTGTGACCTTGACTTTGACCTCAAAATTAATAGGGTCTTCTACTGGGCATGACCAACCTGCATACCAAGTATGGAGTTCCTCTGCCCAAGCGTTCTTCAGTTATTGAGCGGAAACCATTTTTTACCTCACAAGGTCACCATGACCATGACCTTTGACCTTCTGACATCAAAATCAATAGGAGTCATCTACTGGTCATGACCAACCTGCATATTAAGTATGAAGATCCTATGCCCAAGCGTTCTTCAGTTATTGAGCAGAAACAAGTGGGACGGATGTGACCTTGACCACTGTGACCTTGACCTTTGACCTAGTGACCTTAAAATTAAAAAGGGTCATTTGCTGGTGGTGACCAACCTGCACATCAAGTATGAAAATCCTGGACCCAAGCAAAAACTATTTATCAGCTCATTGTCACTGTGACCTTTCAAGCTCATGGTCACTGTGACCTTGACTTTAGACATACTGACCTCAAAATCAATAGGGGTCTTCTACTAGGCATGGCCAACCTGCATACCAAGTATGGAGTTCCTCAGCCAAAACGTTCTTCAGTTATTGAGCGGAAACCATTTATTACCTCACAAGGTCACCATGACCTTGACCTTTGACCTTCTGTTATCAAAATCAATAGGGGTCAGCTACTGGTCATGACCAACCTGCATACCAAGTATGAAGTTCCTACACCCAAGCGTTCTTCAGTTATTGAGCGGAAACAAGTGTGACAGACGGAAGGACGGACGGAAGGACGGACGGAACGGGCAAAAACAATATGTCACCCCCATGTAATGGGGGAGACATAATTATCCCATTTAATATAGCTGGAATAATTATGTCAGAAAATTGGGAAATTATTTCTTTATTTTGGGAAATTCGCTGACAAAATTGGGAAAAAAAGAGGGTATTTTCAATTGGGAAGACACCTTTTAAAGGTGTCACTTATATAAGGTAAAAAGGCCCTGAATGGTAGTTGTGACTGCCATTCTTGATGCTCAGGGTTGCGGGGTTAGCATTACAACTGACTGGCTGGTGTCAGCCATCAGATAACTAGAGAATTGTTGAAGGCGGTGTAAAAAACTAAAACATTTAAATACACACCAAACAATGACACAGTTAAGAGACATAGCCAGTACAAGAGGTAGCAATGCCATAAAGCCAAAGTGTAACTGTACGGTGTCAGGTAAAATTTACTACTTGCCATAATGACTGTTCATTGGTTCAAACCAGTACAAATGGGCAACTTGGATAGGGAATTGTCTTTTCTACAGATCTGCCAAGGTTCATTAGATTCTACACATTCACACGGATGGACCCACCAATTGATCACTTATAATTGATAAGCTGATCCATCGGTTAAATGAATAAAAATTGGTATTAACTACTAAATATAAAGAAATTTTATCTTTATCCATAAAGAAGTAACAATAACAAAATCTAAACCATCACTATAATGTCTTCCTCAAGGCGACGCAAGATTACAACATATATGAACAGAGAATATCTTCAGTGGTTCTACTTATCAGAGAAGCAGATGAACGAAAGACGAAACATACTGTTCACAACTTCAGACTTGACTTCAAGTGCGTAAAACATTGGGTACGAAACGGAATCCTTGTTTCATTTTAAGCATTAAGAAGCATTGGACATGTCTGACATGGAAAGAATGTTGCGAGGTACTTATAAAAACTATTTATATAATCATACTTGTGAAGATGCAGCTCAAACTTACATGATAGCTCGAAAAAACACTCCCGAGTCTGCACATTTTGGTTGTCTTTACAAGCATGTTAAACACGAACGGCAACTCTAATGTAACGGGAACATTGCAAATAATGATCATGTTTCGCACAAGTATGGTTTCGTGACACAAAGATTAAACAAAACCACATGACTCCCATTGGGCCTAGCAATAAACATATAATGTGACAAATTTGCCTAAGAATAAACTGAGTGACCACGATTTGTGACAAATGTGCCATGATCAACAGTCTTGAATGAATCACGCTAGCACCAGCTTACCTGACAGTCGTTGACTTTCAGCAGTTATGGACAGTTTAACGCAATAAATCCATTGAACAGATATCTAAATGATAAAATGACGGGTGTTTCCTGTATTTTGTTACCAACGAACGCATATCGGATCTACTAGATCGAAAAATTTAATCGAGTCGATACGAGCCAGAGGTCAAGAATCCGCCATTTTTAACGTGGTTAATGAAAAGCTTGAAAGTTGAATGCGCTTAGTGACATTGTCGTCATTTTTATGGAATTGTTCTCTGAACAGAATCTTCGATACATGTTCAATGATGTAAACATTTGATATACAGTCTGAATTCGGAAAATCGGAAGACCGAGTAGCCCCGAATTGCCCATAGAGTTCGTTTTGTAACAAGCAAAAATAGCACCATAGTATATGTGACCTTTGACCCTGACCGTAAGAAGTTTCTAACCGAAACTTTATTAGATTCCAACAATTAGTTTTAAAGTTATGCTCCGGACATGACTCTACAAATAAGAAAAAGTAACAAAAGGGCAGTAACTCTGTAATTATGTACCTATATTAGAGTTATGGTTGGTGTACACTGAACTTTCTCTCATTATGCTCTACCCTTGTATGCAGTTTTAATCTATTAGTTATTAAGTTGTTCTCCGGACAAGAAAAAGTTACAAAGGGCAATAACTCTGTATTTAGGTAAAAGATGTTATGGTTCCTGTACACCGCACTTCCTCTCAATGTGTTGTATCATCGTATGAAGTTTTATTAAATTCAAACAATTAGCTTTAAAGTTATGCTCCGGACAAGACTCTACGAACAAGAAAAAGTAACAGAGGGCAATAACCCTGTAATTATGTAAATTTGAGTTATGGTTCTTGTACACTGCACTTTCTCTCATTGTGTTCTACCATTGTATGAAGTTTTATTAGATTCCATCTATTAGTTATTAAGAAATTCTCCGGACAAGAAAAAGTAACAAAGGGCAATAACTCTGAATTTAGGTAAAATAGAGTTTTGGTTCCTGTACACCGCACTTTCTCTCCATGTGTTGTATCATCGTATGCAGTTTTTATTAAATTCCAAGAGTTAGTTTTAAAGTTATGCTCTGGACAAGACTCTACGCACAAGAAAAAGTAACAAAGGGCAATAACTCTGTAATTATGTTAATTAGAGTTATGGTTATTGTACACTGTACTTCCTCTCATTGTGTTCTACCAGTGTATGAAGTTTTATTTGATTCCATCTATAAGTTATAAAGTAATTCTCCGGACAAGAAAAAGTAACAAAGTGCAATAGCTCTGTAATTAGGTAAAGCAGAGTTATAGTACATGTACACATCACTTCCTCTCAATGTGTTGTATCATGGTATGAAGTTTTATTAAATTCCAACAATTAGTTTTAAAGTTATGCTCCGGACAGGGAAGAATCGCAATAACTGACCGACCAACCGACCGACCAACTGACCGACCAACCACAGGGTGACTCCTAATAACCAATAATTACATTTGCATTGGACAAAAATTGTTATTACATAGGTATATCAAACAAGTGTAATACAATGATTTACTTGAAAATTGGGACTGGTTATTGACTAAAAAATAAACACAACAAAAAAAACAAAAACAAAAAGATAAAAACGATTAAATGTTAAATGAATTAAAACTACTTATTATTTACATTTTATAGATTATGTGTATACAAAGTACAAGAAATCACTTATCTGACAATTCCTTTAAGTTGTTCATTGCTCAAATGAATTGCTGTCCGAAATGGAATATCCGAATTACCGTTTACTTTTGTATACACCGTTAAATTTCCAAATATAACAGAAAAACAATAACAAGAAAATAAAAATGTACTATGTAATCCATCATTATAACACTACTTCCACGTAAACTATATCCACTTGCACGAAAAATAGATAGAAATAACGTTATAACTTAAGGCCGTTGAATCACGCTTTACTATTCTCGTGTTTAAAATTCCGTTTAATAGAAGTCTACAAAGAGAAGTAACTCTTCCAATCCAAATTTCTGTTATAGTATACAAAGGGAGGTAAAAGGGTAACATGCTTTTAAACATGAAACCCTAAAAGAATCCGGTTAATTATATGTTTGGCTATTTCAACAATCCTACGCTAAATCTCAAAAATTAAAATTAAAATTAAAATCGTGAAATATTATGTTGATCAATATCTGTCTATTCAGAAATATATACATTTATTATTTTGTTTGTAAACAATATTACACAGAGGGTTGTTCTATATTCTGTCATGTGTATATGTTGTTATATTTTGGGAAACAATTCGTAGAGATTTCATGTTACTCCTGTTGTTGATGATATTAATGTTGAGGGTTATACATTTAGATCTATAAACAGAGAAAATTGTAAACGTGGATCTGGAGGTGTTGGGGTTTTTATAAAAAATTCTCTGATCAAAAATGTATTATTTCTTGATCACTCCACTGAAAACTGTTTATGGTTTAAATTTAAAGACAAATCCAGCATATTTGGAATAGTGTATATTCCTCCGGAGAGTTCTAAATATAGTTCATTAGATTTGTTTGTTGAATTGGAAAATAGTATTCTTAATTTCAACACTGTTTATGATGACTGTGATTTTTGTATTTTTGGAGATTTTAATGCAAAAAGTGGTAAACTTGCTGACTTTACAGACTTAAATAAGTACATTGCTGATACTTTTTTTGATGACAGTACAAAGCAATCGATTGGACAAAGTCGTCTTATTGAGTTAGGATTTCCTGTTGATCGTTACTCATGTGATATAAATAACTGTAACAATTATGGAAATCGACTTCTTCAGCTTTGTAAGTTTACAGATGCCCATATTGCTAATGGGCGATGTGGTGCTGATGCCTATATTGGAAAATGCACAACTACAAATACTAGTCTGATTGATTATGTTTTATTGTCTGCTATTAACTTTCCCAAAGTAACCCACTTTGATGTGACAGACTTTAACCCATTATTTTCTGATGTTCATTGTGGTATAGAATTATGTTTTAATATTACCGGAGAGGATCTTGCTTGTAATGTAGATAATCCGGTCTCGAAAAACGATAAAAATGAGACAATTATTAAATCAATATGGGATAAAAACCTGAAGGATGATTATATAAATCAGTTTGATAATGCCGATACAAATAATATTACAGAAGAGATGATTAAAATATTAAATGATAAGAATTATAATGATGAGTGTATTAATTCTTTAACTGAAAAACTGTCAAGTATCATAACTAACGCTGCTAAAAGGTGTAATTTAATACAAGAAAAAAAATTAATTCACAGGAAGAAAAAATGCAAAATTAACCAAAAATGGTTTGATAAAGATTGCTTGAAATTTAGAAAGGAATATTACCTAAGCAGAAATACCTATAGGAAAAATAAAACCGAAGGGAATAAAAGCCTAATGATGATAAGCAGTAAAAGATATAAAAAAGAATTAAATGAAAAGTTTAACAGTTTGAATGACAATGTCATAAAAAAACTGAGAGGACTTAAACATAGTGATCCTAAATCTTATTGGAGTTTATTAAATAAATATTCTTCAGATAAAAAAGTGATAATAAATAAAATAACTAATGAGGCTTTCCATGAGCATTTCAGTAATTTGAATGCAGATCTTCTTAGAAATGAAAACGACTTAGAAGATTTTAATGTTAACAACGTATCATCGTTTAATGAGGCACTGAATTCGCAATTTACGGAGCAAGAAATAGATAAAGCTATAAGGGCGCTAAAGAATAATAAATGTCCATCTATATTTGATAATATTATTAATGAGTATCTCAAAAATGCTCCTGCTAATCTACTGGCTGTACTTAAACTGTTTTTTAACATTATATTAGACTCTGGTATCTTTCCGGATGTGTGGAGCAAGGGAGTTATCTTACCATTTTATAAAAATAAAGGAGATGTTAATGATCCGGATAATTACAGGGGTATAACAATACTCAGTTGTTTTGGAAAACTTTTCACATCTGTACTTAATAACAGATTAAATGACTTCTTGGAATCAAACAACATTCTATGTGAAGAACAAGCAGGTTTCAGGAAGCACTATAGTACTGTTGATCACATATTTTCTTTAAAACTTCTAGTGGACGTATATCTAGCACATGGAAAAAAATTGTATTGTGCATTCGTAGATTATCGCAAGGCCTTTGATTCTGTAAATCGCACGGCACTGTGGCATAAATTATTAAGTTACAATATTGACGGGAAATGCTTTAAAATAATTCACAATATGTACGACAAGGCTAAGTCATGCGTTAGTTCGAAAAATGCAATTTCAGATTATTTCACTAGTCATACTGGAGTAAGACAAGGTGAAAACTTATCTCCAATATTGTTTTCTCTTTTCTTGAATGATCTAACTAATTTTATGTCTGATAAATATGAAGGTTTGCAGTCTCTAAAAGAAAATATAAATGATATGTTAAGTGATGATGAAGTGGAAGTTTATCTTAAACTATATCTACTCTTATACGCAGACGACACTGTAATATTGTCAGAGAGCTCTCAGCAGCTTCAGTTAGCATTAAATGCTATGTCTGATTACTGCAAGCTTTGGAATCTTCAAGTGAATACAAATAAAACCAAAGTTATTATATTTTGGAAAACCAAAAGAGGTTTGCGTAATATGCCTAACTTTCACTACGAGGGAACTGTCCTTGAGATTGTTGATCATTTTTCGTATTTGGGGGTCCAATTTTCGTTTAATGGTAAATTCAGCAGAACTAAAACATTCCTTATTGATCAAGCCCGTAAAGCCATGTTTTCTGTAATTAGAAAATCTAGGAAACTTAATTTGCCAATAGATATGCAATTACACTTATTTGATACAATGATAGCACCCATTTTATTGTATGGGTCCGAAGTTTGGGGTGTTGAAGATGTGAGTGTTGTGGATAAATTTCAATTAAAATACCTCAAGATAATTCTACAGTTGAAACAGAGTACTCCAAATGTTATGATTTATGGGGAGTTGGGTATTACCCCACTTTCAACACAAATTAAAAGTAGAGTTCTTAATTACTGGGGTAAAATTGTTAATTCTAAACATGATAAGATAACCAGTATTCTATATAGAACAACTCATAACTTATATACTCTGAATAATATTAAATCAGATTGGGTCTGTTTTATTCAAAAAAAATTAAATGATCTTGGATTGTCGCATTTTTGGATAAATCAAAAAGTGGACTCTCCTGCTTCATTCAGGAGTACTGTCAACTTAAGACTGCGTGATCATTTTATACAAAATTGGAGAAGTACAATTAATAATTCCAGTAAATGTCTAAATTACAGGATTTATAAACAGGATTTTTGTTTTGAGCCATACCTCAGCAAGTTACCTATGAATTTAGCTTTAATTCTCTTTAAATTTAGAAGTATGAATCACAAACTTCCTATTGAAAAAGGAAGATTCGATGATATTCCAAGAGAACTTAGAACTTGTAACCTATGTCCTAGTAACTCTCTAGGTGACGAATTCCATTATCTTTTTGTATGTTCACATTTAGTTAATACAAGAAAGTTGTATCTTGATAAATATTCCTATGAACATCCAAGTGCTTTAAAATTTGAAAACATAATGAACCAAAGTAATAGGAATATCCTTATGAAACTTGCCATATTTTGCAAAAATATTATGTTATTATTTAAATAATGCTAACTTGTTAGACTTAAGTCTTTTCTTTTTTTTTCGCAATGATTTTTGATTTTGATTTTTCTCTCTCATCCTCCATTACATCATGGAGTTGTATTACCATTTATAATTTGTTGTATATTATTTACCATTTTGTATTATTTTGTTTTTACATATTATTTGCCATTTTGTATTATTTTGTATTCATGTACCGTTTCATGTTGTCACATGCCCATATGGGCCTTGACTTATTCAAATAAACCTAAAAACCAAAAAAATACAGAGTTACCCTTCTTGACCCCTTATATAATATTGCATGCAGCCCTCTTTGATAGCAGTCTGTCTATAACTCTTACGGTTAATCATAACATATGTCATTTTGTTTCGCCGTTTGTAATGCTAAATTGTATGTTCCTCATGTTTTCGTCCATGTATAAACTGGGAGTATTAAAGAAATTGAAATTGAAATTGGACGCGAACCATTTGGCGTTATTTGACCGTATAAAGTAACGAAACCGATCAAATCTATAAACTCTACCCCTCAATAGTCTATTATAGAATTTATTTATTTATTTATTGGAGTTTTACGCCATTTTCAACATTATTTCAGTTATATCACGGCGACAGTTCACTTATTCATGATCCCTGGGTAAACAAACCAGTACTAGGCTAGAAATCTATTATAGAATCAAGAAAATACAACACTAACAACCTTGACTGAGTACAAGATTTAACATAACATATTTCCTTCTGATAAGATTTATATTTTTCAAATTCAAATTTTAACTGTCATAAATCGGATTGCATCTGTTACTATTAACACTTTCCCACAAACGGACGCTTTCTGACGCCTCTGCAGCAGACGAATTTAAGAAATAGAAGAAATTCCATATTATTAGCAGATTCTCCATTTGTTAATTTTATTCAACTCTTGTCAATGATTACATCTTCATTTACATACATATTTTCAAAGTCGTCTGCTGTAGATAATACACATATTACGCCGTACTTGATATATAATATACTCTTGTGAGTTAAGTGTTAAAATTAGACAAACTTGATAACAAAAATAACTGAATGTTAAGAAACATAAATTTCTCGTTATAATATAACAAATAAAATATTTAAGCTTGATACCTTGTCCCTAGGAAGGAATTCAACTGTTTCTTCATTATCGGTCGCACTTTTTATTTAAGTTTGCATTTGAGTAAACATGAACATTCCCCGTTTTTAATTGTTGCTTTTTTAGTTTCGTTTTCAAGAAAAATTGACTTAAATGCAATTCATTATTACATTCGCAGGACTGAGCTTATTTAAAGTAGCAAAAATCTGATTAAATGGTGAAAAGGTAATAGAGTTAAATATATAAATTAAGACAAAACGATATTTCTATTTCTAGACTTATAATTGACCTGAACAAAATGAATCACGTAACAGTTAACCTCTGATAACATATTTAGCGTCGTCTGCTTAATCAACCGAGATAAAATATGAAACCTCTGGAAATTAAATAAATGTTATGAAGAGTAAATATTGTGTTGGAAAAGAGAGAAATTGCAAACTGTCCGTTATCCTTGTTCCTCACATGCTTTTGAAGTAAATTATTCAACAAAATTGCGTCTGTATTTATTTATTTTTGCGGATCAGTGCATCTCCTGCAGTCGTAATAGCCGCTCATATTCATTCACGAATTTTCACTTTCCATTCAAAATGCAGGAAGAATAGCGAGCGGTATTAATCGACTGGCAACATTTAAAACATTTCTTACAACAGAAATAGATATTCAGAGATCTGTAACAATCTCTGCCCTGTCGTGTTGAATAATCCGTGATTTCAATGGAAATAGGCATAGAGAGTGATTAACGACCGTGATAATGACCATTTGAATAAGGCGAGTATTGATCCTAGTTGACCTATGACCGAAAATTAAATTGCCAATGGTATGATAATTAGAACTGTTATCAGAATAAGGGCATACCTTTCCGTATTGAATAATTTACTTTCAGGAAACATGAGATGGTTGCTAGAAACACATTTAATTAAAGCCTTTCGTTCCTTCGTCTAATAAAACAAAAGATCCTCCGGTGCAGGAGGTCGCGGGTTCGATATCAGACTGGGTCATACCAAAGACTTTAAAAATGGTAGTAATGGCTGCCCTCCCCGGCGCTCAGGGTTGTTTGGTTAACATTACGACTGACTGGTTGGTGTCGGGATAAATGGAACAGTAGTCCTGGTAAATTACACAGGACACGCCGTGATATAACGGAACAATTGTTGAAAGCGGCGTAAAACACCAAACAATCAATTAACAACAGTAGATATCAGGTCGGCGATAAAGCACCATCATGGTCCCATTGAGGCTTTTTTCCCACAAAAGAGAGTGTCTGCCTGTCAAGCCCGTACGAGTTACTTCCCTTTGACTTGTACGTATGAATACGTAATTGAAGGGACACTATCCACCAAAATAATGTTAAACGTTCCCTTGTAAATTCACTCCTCGCACACAGAATACATATATGTGTTTTGGAAAAGCAGTTGGACTTGTTGACCGACTGTACCGTTTATTACACCTTATTATAATACAGACACATCTTTATTAAAAAAACTAAAACCACAACAACAATTGCAACCTTCTGTGTACCATCAATCGGAAAGGCAATCGCCTTGACGAAAACCATATATCGCCAGAAATTCTAAAGGCAGGCACGCCTGTAATAGGAATATCCAATATTCCAGCAATTATAAAGGCAGCCACGTCTGAACTGATACCTATCATACGAACGTTGGGTGAAGCACGGTCATTGTGTTTTAATTCCAGTTTCCTGACTTTCTCTTTTGTTCTTTACACCTAGTAAAAAGCGACACATGTTTATAAAAATAAAAAATAAAAGAAAAACAACAACTACAACCTTTATTATCAATCCTTCTATGTATCGATATATCGGAAAAGCAATCGCCTTGACGATCGCCAGCAGTTTTAGTATAAAGGCAGTATTATTCAGCATATCGAATATTCCAGCAATTATAAAGGTAGCCACGCATGAACTGATATCTATCATTCATTCATTCATATCTTTATTTCCTCCAAATTACAAAGGAGAGTTACATGAACATAATAATTAATTACAATGTGTTAATAAGATAATGTACAGAGAGAGAGAGAGAGAGAGAGAGAGAGAGAGAGAGAGAGAGAGAGAGAGAGATCCATCATATAATTGAAAATAAAGTGTCATAGCATGTACAGCTGTACTCACGCATGGGACAGTATGGAATGTCCATCATTAAATTTAGCCATGAAATATTGACCACATACGATCAATGTAATATACCATCGATATTATGAAGTCAATATGACAGACATGTAAAACTTCTGTAAACTCTGGTATTGGACCTCCGAGTAAAATACATAGTTTGATATCGTCACTAGATGACTAGAAATAATTATATACATCGATACCATATGTATAAAACAAGGCATCCATTGCTTTGCTTCTAATTTCTTGTACAGAGATACAATGTATTAAGCAGTGTAGAGCTTCATTATTGTAAAATGACCCACATTTACTGCAGAGTTTATTAGCATTATAACTGCCCAGAGCAGAAATAATTCTAATGATAATTCTGCAGTGTCGTTTATATTTGTATTTGAATTTACTTATATGCCAAAATATGCTTTCACAGAAAGCTGGATGAATTTTAGCAAATAATTAAAGGTCCGGATTACTGTTAACTCTATATAACCAGTGCTCAGTGAAAAATGCATTAACAGTCTGTTTTATTGTACTTTTCCATTTCAGACGTTTTGGGTATATACCATCGTTGTAATAAGAAAACAAATAATTAGTAAGCCCGTATTTTTTAAGTATGAAGAAAATATCTGAAAAGTATCCAGCCTGGGTACAGTTTGACAAGCAGAAACTACACAGCCGATTTATAAAAATTACCTTAATAATGTTATTAGGATTCAGAATGCAGAGTTGACCGAACAAGTTTAACTTACGTTTATCAATAATGCATTCCATATTTAATATTTGTAACATGCCTAAGACAATATCAGTTCTTGCAAATTTGTCTATGCCTTGAATTCTTTTTAAGCAAAATCTATGCCTTGAATTCTTTTTAAGCAAAATCTATGACATCTCTCTAGCTGTAGCAATACCCTTTTTCATTCAGACCAATTCTAAACAGAGACATGAATGATCCTCTAATCTTTGAACAGAGATCTTTAACAATTTCAGCATTAGACATATACTTATTGCAAACAACACCTATTTGAGTATAGTTTACAGTTTCATGTAAAGTGTGGCATCCGATTGACCATTTTCTAGTAGAATTTGAATAATCATGTTTGCTTTCGTTAAAAACAATGACAGAACATTTCTGTGGATTATACTCGAATATCCACTTTTTAGAATATAAATGACAAATATTTAATAATCGATCAAGACCTTTCTTTGACAAACTGAGTAAAACCATATCATCAGCTGAGGTAATGTATGGTATTTAAGTATCCTGCATGACAAGGCCGTACCGACTATTATCTAATGTACAGAGTAGTACATTTTTAAAACAAAGGTAGAAAATTGGTGAGCTCAGCCCCCCTTGTCTAGTCCCGACCGTCACGTTAAATGGATCTGATTTATATCCTCTGAACAGAACATATGATTCAGACTCATCATACAAACTAATTACAGACTTAAGGGTAGCAGTACTTACTCCCACTTCATGTAGTTTATGGAACAGTCCATTGTGCCAAACCTTATCGAATGCTTTTTTAATATCTAAGAAGCAGGCATTCAGTTTGCCTCCATTTTCTCTTGCATGGCAGATACATTCTTTCAGTAAGAAGGATGTCATTGTACAGCTCACATCCTTTTGAAATCCAAACTGTAAAGGGTTTAAGCTGACATTGATATCTGATTTGACAATATCTAAAAGTAAGGCCTCGTATAGTTTTAAAATAGCAGACGACAGAGTAATAGCAAAAAACAGTGAAGCGCTTTACCCCCATATATAACATGTTCATTATAAATACAATCATGTGAACATGCTTTATTTTTGGTCAGTGTAGAGACGGCTTTTGTGATGTCATCAATGTTAAATCGACAGGCATTAGAAAAGCTGTCTCTATATTTAATATGTGACACATTTTCGTCTATTTTTTCGATGAAAAAATTATCGGCCGAATCCGGATCGGATCTAAAAGTATAAATATTACTGAAAAACACACCCCATTGTTTAGCTATTTCACCCGGATTTCGATACGACTGATTGTTAAATTTCATAGCTCCCTGATATGCTTGTGTACCTCCTTTTCCCGTTCTATTACCGTATAGTCTCCAAAATGTGCCCGGATATAAGTCGGCTGCTTTATCTAAGTCATCATTAAAGGAGCAAAGATAATTTTCGGCATAAAATCTATGTTTATGTCTGAATATTCGCTTTGCCTCCTTATATTCATTATACAGACAATTTTCTAGATCTCTCGGTTTCCTATTGTTCGCCCATTCACGTCTCTTCACACGCATGTTATAATGTAGGTTTTTCAGTTCAGCATTCCAAAATGGTTTTAGATACTTTCTATACTTTGATACAGTAAATACAGATAATGAGATACATTGTATCAGGTTATATAACTTGTCATACATATCAGTAATGATAGTTTTACAATTATCTTTATTAATAAGCATGTCAAATTGCATCGAGCTATCCATTAATTGCTCATTCAAATATTGCTCAAACAGTTCTATGTGCGAGGCATTGACACTTTTCCACTTTCACTCTGTATGAGATATATAACTATTGGGCAATCTCAATTCCACCATAACAGGCCTGTGATTTGAAACATTAAGGCAATTATCATTAAAAATCTTACATGAAACAACAGTATCAATCATATCGAGTGGTAATACAATATGATCTATTAGTGATTTATTTTTTAAGTCATATGATACAAATGAAGCTGATGCACCTGAGCATATCGGCAAAACTGCAGCAGAGTCAAGACAATGTGTTTTCATTAGCTCTAACATACAGTGACTACGTTTATCTAGTGGCTTAATATACAAAGTGCCATTCAAATGCGCGTTAAAATCACCCATTATGAAGACTCTTCCATAGTCAGAATATGAATTATAAATATCGTGCAATTTTTCCATGTATTCAACAAAATACTCATAACTATGATTACTGCTAGGTAAATATATTTGAAAAATAAAATAACAAGTGTTAGCATCATACTGCAAACATATTCCTACAATACGATCATCCTCAATATCTAAAACCTATATATTTGAGTTCATCGATGTTTTCCATAAAAGAGCAACCCCGCCTTTTCTGACGTTTCTACTGTTAACATAATTCATTGTAGAGTCAAGTGCAGATGCACTTATACCTGTATAGTCGGTATGAATGGTATTTATGAAATGGCTTTCCCAAGGATATAGCCAGGTTTCAGAAATACCACACACATCGATATTATGAAAACGTAATATTTCGCCTAAATACAGGCTACTAGACAATAATGCCAGTTGCATTCCATGTTAACAAGCTAAAATAATTCATAAATACATAAAATAAAATTATATGACACATAAGTAACATATATATGATATGTACTAGTAAGATAATCAGTATTTAGAATACTTGTCATAGTTATCATTACGATTATCATTATAATAATCATCATCATCATGTTCATTATACTGATATCTGTCATTATTGTCATATTCAGTTTCATTATGCCGATTATTGTCTTATTTGGAATGTGGCGTTCTCTGAAATGTTTTGTCATCCACAGTTTGCACATTACATGACGCGGCCAAAATGTATTGTTTAAAACAAAGTCACTATTGTCGTTGTCTTCAACGTTGAGTCTGATGAGCACGCGATGACTACGTCTCATTGAAAATATAGTGACCCACGTAACTGTCACACCTCTCTTTTCCACATAACTAATTAATTTGTCTGTTGTTATGGTGTTATTAAATCCTCCGACATAAAATCTCTTAACACGCCGACGTACGTACTTATCAAAGTTTCCATCATCATCATTTTCATAATTTTCCACAGTACTCTTGTTTGCATTACTCTTATCATTAACTGTACGATTCGAACCCCTTCCCCACTGTATTCCTCCATTATCATTCCGAGGACGTGTATATGTGGGAGCACGCCGATCTACATCCGCAGACAACTCATCCTGACTCTCTCTGTGATAATCGTTTCTCCGATTGATACGAGGAGATACCGGTTCAGTAAGGTCTAGTTGCACCTCTTCGTGCGATCTGCTGGCTCTGTGTTGGTTCACTGTCCGTTGTGTGGGCATTGGTGTTGGATCATATTGTATATGTAATACTTCGGCATATGATCTGGTAATAGTTTCAATAGTATTATCAGGTGTAGTTTGATCATTCGTATAACTCTTTTCTAATGTAGAACAATTTTGAGCAGAATTATCAGCATCACTTTTTTCACTTTGTTTTCCGGATGAAGAGTTTATGAGATTAGTGTTATTTTTGTCACTCTTTTCCAATTTCCCGACACGTTTCATCAACTGTGCATGTTTTTCATTTAAAGTTTCAATTCTCTTATTCTCTGCCTTGTTTGACAAATTAGGTTGAATTTCTTTGAGGATGAGCATCTTGATGTCGCTGCAGAAGACGACTTTCAAAACATTGTTGAAACGGGAGACAGTCAGTCAGTCTCAGCTTTGTTCTATGTGGAGAATGTCTAATGTCCCGTGATAATAAACCTAAGATAAGCTGAATAAACGCTTTGATTTTACCCGATCCCACTCGGTAACGAGTATTGTTCTGATCATTCGACACAACAGATGGGGGTTCATTGCGGATCAGTGCATCTCCTACAGTCGTAATAGCCGCTCATACTCCTTCACGAATTTTCGCTTGCCATTCAAAATGCAGGAAGAATAACGAGTGGTACCGACTGGCAACTTTAAAACATTTCTTACAACATAAATAGATGTTCAGAGATCTGTTACAATCTCTACCCTGTTGTGTCGAATAATCCGTGTTTTCAATGGAAATAGGCATAGAGAGTATTTAAAGACCGTGAGAATGACTATTTGAATAAGGCGAGCAATGATCCTAGTTGAACTTTGACCGAAAGTCAAATTGTCAATGCCATGATAATTAGAACTGTTATCAGAATAAGGGCATACCTTTCCGTATTGAATAATTTACTTTCAGGAAACATGAGATGGCTGTTAGATACATATTTAGTTAAAGCCTTTCGTTCCTTCGTCTAATACAACAAAAGATCCTCCGGTGCAGGAGGTCGCGGGTTCGATATTAGACTGGGTCATACCAAAGACTTTAAAAATGGTAGTACCAAGTAAAACACCAAACAATCAATCAATCAACAACAGAAGATATCAGGTCAGCGATAAAGCACCATCGTGGTCCCATTGGGGCTTTCCCACAAAATATTGTCTGCCTATCAAG
>JASEVX010000008.1:6107398-6180089 GCA_031761405.1 Serripes groenlandicus | reverse complement strand
AAAACTATCTTGTGGGAACGAGAAACTATCTTGTGGGAACGAGAAACTTTCTTATGGGAACGAGAAAACTTCTTGTGGGAACGAGAACTTATCTTGTGGGAACGAGAAACTATCTTGTGGGAACGAGAACTTATCTTGTGGGAACGAGAAACTATCTTGTGGGAACGAGAAACTATCTTGTGGGAACGAGAGAACTATCTTTCACACTAACAGCAAATCTGCAGCAGACGACTTTGAAAACATCTTCAAAAGTATGGAAACTTTCTATACATGAAAGTATAGTTACAGAGTTGAAAACAATGTGGCAAAAGGAGAAATTATTTGTTTTGAGCAATTCATTCTATTGTGTGTTTTCAAATGTGTGGGAAATTTAAGAGTTAACTTGATACATTTCTAAGTACATATAATTTTGTTTAGAAAGGCTGGGTTAAAAAGTAAAACATTTGGACCAAAATTAACAAAATCTCTGTAAGTAAAAGTGAAATTATAAGTAATTTCTTCTTTTGTAACAATGTGTTCAAATCTCGTATTTGAACTATTCAATTATTTGTACTTTCATAATTATATAGAGAATTTTCGTATTTTTTGCCTAGATGTGTTCAAAGTCGTCTGCTGCAAATTTGGTGTACGTGGGAATGGTTCAACTTTAGGGTCACTCCACCATGACCGTAGTGCCGCGACTGGGAATCGAACCCGGGACACCCGATTTCAAATCTCCTACGCTAACCACTCGACCACAGCGGATTCCTGTGGTTAATTAAACGCGTGTAGGCAATTTTCATTTTCATTTATTTGACCGAAGGGTAAGGCAGGAGCAAATCATTTTTTTTTCTTTTTTGAATTTGATGGAAATTATTTCATCTATCGGTAAAACATTGGTGTAATGGGGCTTGTAATAACCCTATGTTACTGCCAAACCTACATGCAGTGTATATGTGTGTGTTATTAGCTTGATATCACATATTGGCCATGCAATGATGGAAATAAATTATTGAAAAGATTTGAAAACATTTTGGTTTAGAGAAACTGTTCGTTTTGACAAGTGTACATTAACACCTACCCGCACATACACCACACATGAGCCAGGTGTATACTGTTTGTCCGAAGTTTAACAAAGGGTTCTTTTACATGTACACCTAGATGCGGATTAAATTGTATGGATTTGCAAGCTGATCTGTTTCTTTAACGCTCGCAAATGCATGAAAGTTTGTTTTAGTTAAGCAACGCTCGGTTATACATCTATTATTGAATATTTATTACACAAAACAATGTGTTTTGTATCCGTAATTTCAACCGATTCACATGGTTTTATTTCAAAGACTTTGGTTTTTCTATGACTACAAGTTCAAAACCTTATTGGGGGCTATATATATTATCAATTAACTTTTCGCAGATGCAGATAAACCTTTTCCATACAGTCTTGTATAACACCATAACAGCGTTAGCATATATTCAGTTTTTATTTAGCCCCTCGTCATAGTAGTAATACTATTTTTGTTCGGAGTTGGCAGCCTGCCAATTGATGTTAGCACCAAACAACGCATGAGAAACTGCGCGAGAAAAATAGTTCATCATGGATTCAACAAAACTGCATTTAAAAGGTAAGGATCTCCCCAATAAATATCATTTTAATGTTATTGGAACATCAGTGAAAAACTTAAGGCGTGAGTACTCCAAAATAAGTTTAAGAAATGATTTAGAAATTAATGCGCCGAGAGGTCAAATATGGACGCTTGTTAACATTATTAACACTCGCGAAGAGGAACGGAAAAAAGAAAGAAGTCACGTGAAAAATACAGTGCCGGATTAACCGGGGGGCGTAGGACCCGTGTGTCGAAAGATTAATGGGAAACAAAGAAAAAGCGTGGCAAATGTAGTGGCGGATTTAGCGGGGGCCATATGACCCGTGCCCGACTCCCCCAACCCCACGAAAGAAGTCACTTGAAATATACAGTGGCGGATTAATCGCCGTGGGTCGACAAATCCAACCTTCCAGCAGCCCCCAGGCCGTCAGTACTGCAGTGCTTTTATTTAAATTGAAAGGTGATGGCAATAAATAGGTACACAAAATTCACATAATCAAAACTAAGAACAAAAGAACAAAAATGCGTATGTTTCAATGGTAAAAACCATTTCAAATCAACCTCAGAAACTCATTTGTTTTACTTTAAAGCATAAATGGATCATTGAAAGTGGGAATTCACAAATTATGAAAAACAAAATAGTTAAAATGAATATTGATATAGATCTACATATATATTTGTTTATTAATCTTACACGCTCGTGTTTGTTGAATGTTTTGAATTATTAATAAATTATTCCAATAAATGAGGCAGTTTAACCGGCTTGTAACTGTATGTCGATCTTCATTTCATCCGCCGATAAACATGGTGTTTATTAACCAATTCAAACTCTGTGTAAATTTGCTAGTATACTTCAGCGTACACACACACACAAATGACGTTAAACTTTGAGTGATGATTACGTCATTGTTATGCTTTGTCACTATCACCGGTTTTCTCATGGAGCGGCTCAATTATGTTTTTGCGACAATGATAGTGTGGTTATAGGAAAGTAGTGTTCTGATTGACGGCAGACAGTAAGGAATATAATTACTTGCGTGCTGATATCAATTTCATACATCTGCCAGTATATCTATTCGTCTACCATTTGCCAAAATTTCATGAATATCTATCTAGCCTAAATTCAATAAATCCCATTACTGTTAACGTCTGTCGCGCTTCTGAACGTACACTGCAGAATGATAGATTGATACGCATCAAGTCTTGTTTACTTCGATGTTCAACTTATGTTCTTTATAAAAATTAATTAATTATATAATTATCATACATTTTATTTGTCACATTTTTTTTTATTTTGTGACGCATTTCAAATAACTGTTTAAAAGGTACCACTCTCCCTATCTCGTCAAAATACCAGTTTAAGCATTTCGAGGTTTTAACCTACCATACAAAGAATTTTGGATATTCTCTCCGTGATGATACGATTGCATTGAGTGTGCTGTGTTAATACTGTTGTGCAATGATGTACGGTTTAAAGAAATTGCCATTCATTTATCATTTAAGATTAACATCGAATTGTTGCGAAAAAGATAACCTACGTCATAATCTATAGTTCATACATGTTTGTAAAGCTGTCAAAATTTATACATTGTATTTTTAAAAACAGACACAATAATGATTGATAGATTTTAGTTTAAATCCAGTGAAAAAATGATTAAATGATTAATGATAATATAATTATTCAATTATTGACACTTTTCTGTAAACTGTAAACTTTATATGTTGATATGTCAGGTCTTTTTAGCTACACCACCTGGCAACATTTGTGTGTTTATTCTTTTTTCTAATTGTATATCACTCATGTTGGCTATGAATATGTATTTATTGTATGCCAATACAATTATGTTATGTTATGAATGTTTGTAAAGCAACACGCTTATTACATAACAAAGAAATTTCTGAAAGATTAACACACGTATTACCTTATTTCTAGTTTACTGAAAATACTGCCCTGGAGATTTTTTATCTAAAACTAATCATAATAAACACTATTTCCTCTGCAAATTACTAAAATTTAAGGGATATATATCTGGCAGTATTTTAGTAAAATTATATGCCTTAGAGCGGCTGTCGCGAGCCGACTTAAATTTAACACAGCAAACCCTTCTTCTCTTACTAAAACTGACCTAGATATAAAAATTAAAGCACTGAAAGTACTGTGGGACGATTGTGTGGGACGATTGTGTTGATAATGGTCAGGCAGGCAGTTATATATCCATGTACACAAGATATGTTTGTTAAAAACGAATGCTTACACTTAACAATGAGGTAAGTCACTTAGTTAATCCAGTCATATTTTAATCTGCCCATGTGTTTTTAAATTGACTATGACAACAACATCAAGACCAGCTTCCTGGATAATCATTGCCAAAGATGCAATGCTCGTGTGCAGGATATGATTGATAATCATACCACGAAAGTAGCCAGCATAGAAATTAAAGTGTGTAAAATCTGCAGGATGCCATTAAAGGAAGAAAAAGACATAATTCAATAATTTGTTAAAAGGTCAAAAAGAAACATTTGTGTCAAATTATTTTCAAATTAACCTGTGTTTTTGGACAAGAAGATTTAAAGTGTTCATCGTAAACACATTCAGGTGAACCATGATAGACCTAAATCACCTGTTGACAGCCGTCCAAAAACCAGGTTTCCTAATATGATTACCTGTATCCTGTTTTATGTCTGTATATATTCTGTATAATTGCAATAAAATAACTATTCGGGGAGAAATAAATAATTAAATTATCCATTTTCAGTTGGGAGTAGATTTCATGATATCATAAAATTGATTATTGTGAAAGAAAGAGTTGTCAACAAAAATTCCGCTAACTGCGTTTCAGTTAAGATATAGCAATTCGGTTCCGACGCGCGACATCGGTACAACGGAATTATGTTTTACTAAAAATTGACTCCCCATATTTTCTTGACATTCAGGTAAATATAAATCGTCAAGGCAGATACATATAGGATCTGACATGTGTTGTCATTTCATATAAAGTTTTATTAAACGAGTTCAAGATTTTTTGTTATTAAGCGAGCCTCTGGCGAGCTTAATAACAAATATCTTGGACGAGTTTAATAAAACTGTTTATTATATGCCTGTTTATTTTCCGGTGGAAATACACACAGATTGACATGCGCAAATACACCACGACAGATTAAAATTCCGTATCTATATTCGGTGTAAATACAAGATTGTGACGTGTTACAGTGACGTGACCGGTTTGATGATGATATTGGGCGGGGCATACGTATTGGAATGCATTATGGGGCGTGGCGTAATCATTGAAGCAATATTCATCCGCCCTTAATATTCTTAATTTTACGGTTAATAAAATGTAAACTAAGTAAATTTTCGCTGCTCATAGATTGTAGGTATATAATAAAAGGAATATTACGTTGCGGGAGCGATAAATGTGTTCGTATTGCACGACTCGTAGCGTGGGAAAATCGATTTTTCCACGCTACTTGTAGTGCAATACAAACCCTTTTATCGCTCCCCCAACGTAATATTCCGTATTTATGAAATGACAACGAATGTCAGATTCTTTTTACCACATGACGAAACACACACAGAAAATCGGGTTTTCCAAGCTATTTTAATTTCGTCAGTAAACCGTATAACAATGCCACAAATAATTATTCCGAGGTGATATTCAGCTTAGATTATTAAAAGGTATAATAAATAACACTCACGAGATATTATATTTATCACATAAAGTGACTTATGAGGCGTATTTCGATAAAAAAGTACTTAACGTTTACAATATTTCTAGATGGAATTTACAGGTTTTGGCGCCAAATTGACTAACGTATGACGTAAAAATGATGACGTGACGTCATTTTTTCCTAATATTAGGTCATGTTATATTACACACGTTGTATATATACGGAATATTACGTTGCGGGAGCGATAAAAGGGTTTGTATTGCACGACAAGTAGCGTGGAAAAATCGATATCTTACGAGACCGAAGGTCGAGTAAGATATGGATTTTCCCACGCTACGAGTCGTGCAATACGTACCCATTTATCGCTCCCGCAACGTAATATTCCTTTTATTATATACCTACGATCTATGAAGAGCGAAAAAACTATTAAATATACAGATTCAATACATTGTTTATTGGGGATACCTAGCTGAAAGTATTCCGCGCACTGTCTGACGTCACAATCTTGTATTTACACCGCATGTAGATACGGAATTTTAATTTGTCGTGGTGTATTTGCGCATGTCAATCTGCATGTATTTCCACCGGAAAATGTACAGGCATATAATAAAAAGAAATACGTAATGGGTATATTACATGGGATACAAGCATTGTCATGTGATAAATAGAGGATCTTACATGAGTGCTTATTTGATATTGTTTTTATGAAACGAGTCGACTGAAATAATATGACACGAGGCTCTGCCGAGCGTCATATTCGTTTCAGTCGACGAGTTTCATAAAAACAATATCAAATAAGCACGAATGTAAGATTCTATTTATCACATAACACCATAAAAAGATTGTTTTCAATCTTTAAATCTATCTTTTTTCGCCCTCATATAAAAAGTGACCGAAGTTCACCCCGAAGTTCTAATACATACTTCCACTGTAAAAAATAGTCCCTATCAATAACCTTTTGATTTTATACAAAATTAGCAACAAGGCACTTATAACATTTCATTTATCGAGATTTATTCTCTTTAAACAATATTTTTAATAAATGCCAAAATTCAGAACAATTGTAAATAATATGCTGTCATTTAAAGTGACGTCACACTGGAGTGACGTGACGTACGTGCTGTGAGTCGGCTATTTATGTAACTAGTTACATATGATATTTATGTCACTGCTTTATGTCACTCCTGGAGTGCAAGTTATGTGATAAAAAGAAATACGTAATGGGTATATTACATGGGATACAAGCATTGTCATGTGATAAATTCAATTTATATCATGACACATGTTACTTTATTCTCTACAATTTGGAGTTATTGTTGTTTGAATATCACTACAGATCAGATAGTAATAGCGATTTCTTTAACCACACTGTTATTGTCACAAGAACATACGTTAGTCAAAATGATGTATGGCTGTATATAATAAAAGCACTGCAGTGCTGACGGCCTGGGGGATGCTGGAAGGTTGGATTTTTCGACGCACGGGCCCTACGCCCCGGTTAATCCGCCACTGTATATTTCACGTGACTTCTTTCGTGGGGTGGGGGAGTCGGGCACGGGCCCTATGGGCCCCCGCTAAATCCGCCACTACATTTGCCACGCTTTTTCTTTGTTTACCATTATTTTTTCGACGCACGGGCCCATATGGCCACCCGGTTAATCCGCCACTGTATTTTTCACGTGACTTCTTTCTTTTTGTCCGTTCCTCTTCGCGAATGTTAATAATGTTAACAAGCGTCCATATTTGACCTCTCGGTGCATAAGTATTTCTTAAACTTATATTGGAGTACTCACGCCTTACGTTTTTCACTGATGTAGCAACAATATTAAAATGATATTTATGGGGGAGATCCTAACCGTTTAAATGCAGATTTGTTGAATCCATGATGAACTATTTTTCTCGCGTAGTGTCTCACGCGTTGTTTGGTGCGAATGGTATTACTACTATGACCAGGGGCTAAAGCCTGTTATCCTTCGACAGGCCCTTTCGCTATGCAGCGTAGGCCACCGCCACGTTTCAACTATGAATATATCACCGGACAGAAAGGGTACACCCTGGCAGTTCAGTTGGCAATTAAGACGCTATTATCCCGGCTGTGACCGGTCCAGAAGACCATGTAACGCTATTAACACGGCCAACACGGCCATGTCGTGATAGCCCAGACATTTTACCGTCTCGGTGATAGATCGCCGCCTTTAGAGGATGCCTTTAAAAGCAGAGAGCAAATGCTCTCATTTCACTCCACTCAGGCTCGGACTCCACGACGGATCTCGGCACGCATCTCTGACTGAACGAACGAGTGTTTTTGGTGTTGGTAATTGTGTTTTGTTATTCCGCCTTACAGGAGTCGGGTGGAACATTTTTCTCGATAATCTACGTTTTTATTACAAGTATTGTATTAACAGTTATTCGCTTTTACATTTGAAGAAATATACTGATAACTGGAACGTTAACAGCTATTCGCTTTTACATTTGAAGAAATATACTGATAACTGGAACGTTAACAGCTATTCGCTTTTACATTTGAAGAAATATACTGATAACTGGAACGTTAACAGCTATTCGCTTTTACATTTGAAGAAATATACTGATAACTGGAACGTTAACAGCTATTCGCTTTTACATTTGAAGAAATATACTGATAACTGGAACGTGAATTAGTATTGTCGGTTTTTTGTTAACACCGAGACTGTTATTACTTTCTGTTTCTAGAAGGAGAATTCGTTTATGTTCACGCGAGGTGAACATTGTTGGAAAAGTCGAATTTAAACACAACGCACATTTATTTACTTTGGATCAGAGTACGCGCATACTGCTCTCTGACTTTTATTTTCAATCTATACGATCACGATATGCTCTTCATAGTATTACAAAGCCCCCAGGCCAAATACAGTAAATTATTTTATGTATAATTTTCCGTATTCCGTTAACAAATCGGCTTATTGTCATTATCTGACATTGTGTAGTAAACAAATAAATCCAATAGATGTGTTCCATATTTTGTCTCATTACAAGTTTTCATTATGGCGGACAAACTGTGTTTGAATAGGACGTTCACACATATTCGTCCGCATGAGAACAGGTACGAAGAAACTAAATAGTTCCATTTTTTTCGTCATCAGTTAGCATAAAATAAAAATGTATATCATTTATGTGATAGTTATTTCTATTTAATCGAGGTTTATAAACTTTGAAAGGTTTTTTTTATTCCTTAACGTTTGTTGTGGAAAGCAAATATTTATATTAGTTGAGTGTTGGCCAGCTACAAAAGTATGGTTTAAGTAATTGTTTTCCAAGATCATAGTAATTTAGACAGGCTAACAGGAACTGTTTGGGGTTTTGTACAACTCTATTAGAACATTGGTTTAAGTGATGTCTCGGCCATCCCTTTTCAATCCTACACTATTTTGTGTTAGTTATATCTCTATTAATGTTATTGATCCACAGAGATGATAACTTTAACTTAACACATTGCACGTTATCAACAGTTTGGATCCAGATCACGACCCACACAACATCGAGCTGACCTGTGATCCAAACAGTTTGCAGTAAAGAACTCCGAAAGAACATGCGTATTGTACACAAATGATTATATCCACTATATGAACATAGGACCAATAGAGATTTTGAGATAAAATCGAAAGATAAAAACTCAAAATCCATTAGCATCAGTAGTCCTGGAATATTATTGTATTCACAATATTTCATCACATCATAGACCAAACGAGTATGTTCTCTTATAAAACGCCCATTAAGAAAAACCAGTATGGTCATTTGAGATTAAATCATCAAGGACTGTTTTCCCGAAGTTAATATGTATAATACTTTCAATAGGGTTATAGGTCTCCAATTGGAAATGAGTCGTTAATATAGGCACAAGCCGGCAGGCGACGTGGGATTCGCCTTGGTTGTGGGTCCTTAGCAACGAAACTGAAACGCGCACACCCTGAGCCCGTATGGCACCTGTTCACCAAGTTTCATCGGAATCGGCCCGTCGGTTTGGGCTGTGGAGCGTCGCTTTACAAACAAACAGACAGACATGTTCTATCACCATGCCAAAACGCATTGGTCTACACCCAACCGTTTCGCCTCGGTGATTCTCTCTTTGCATATGTAGGCAATTGGCAGCCAACTTCCGGCTGTAACTCGGGAACCCGGGGTCGGAGGTCAATCACGTAAAAACACTTTTTGTAGCTATTGACTAGCTCTATCAGATGGTGCAATAAAATCGAATATTACCGCTGTAGAGCTAGGGGCGATTGAAGTGAAAAACGACACTAAAACGATACCCTATCTTATAAGGGCTACCATGAGGAAAATTGAGGACTTAATCGAACGACTATGTACGTTTTTTCTAAATATCTCGAAGTATTCACAACTGCATAGCAACGGGTGGGTCCATAGCAACGAAACTAAAACGCGCAGTCTCCGAGCACCTATGACACCCTGTTGACTGAGTTTCATCGAAATCGGCTCGTCGGTTTGGGCTGTTTAGCGTCGATATACAGACAAACAGACAGACAGACGGAAAATCCTGACAATAAGGGATATCTCAAGCCATCGAATCCCAATAGTTTAGACATCTCACAACAAAATGACATATTTTAGACAAGAAAACTTTATAAAAATTCTCCGAAAATCCATCACATCCGGGACTTGGTAATTTAAAAGTCCCTCCAATTGTTTTGCTACGGTATCGTTTAACTTATTTACACTTGAATTATGCAAAAACTCTTCCAAATTGAACTCTTTCGAGGCATCTTGTTCACTATATAATAACATAAAGTGTTATTCGTTTTCTATACATACATTTCTTGCATATTCTGTCATTTCTTGCTATACCTTCGTGTCTACCTATTTCTATCTGGAGATTATTGGATCAAAGTATACATTTGTTCAATGCTATTTCATATTTATTAATGCATATTGTATGGATCTACCACACTATTTTATTGATATGTACTGTACAAGGATAATCTGTTTTAGTTATTTATGTTAGAGAGCCATGTCTGTTTATAAACGTCTAAACACTGAATATCCCATTCATGTTGATTCAACCCCACATGTTGTAGTTCTAATTCATTTAGTGATACTTCAATCATATAATCATATATCTCCTTTGATTACCGTTGTGTGTTTTGTAATCGTTAGCGTCCTGTTTGAGTATGTACTTTGATTTAATAAGAGTTTGATTCTTAGCTTTTAAAACAATGTATCCAGAATTTAAACGTAGTCAATGTTCGATGTGTTTTCATTGAATGTCTGCCTGTTTTTTCCATATAAACCGTCTAGATTTGTGTACTTTCTAACAGATAGGATTTTTCTTGAGAAAATGTGCAATGTACCTGTTCAATATCTTTACACGCATGGTCACTTATTATTTCTGCGCCATAATTGAGTATATACAACCAACAAGACTGTCAAATAGTCTACACTGTTCTTTGATATCTAAGTCAAGTTAGTTCAAGATAATAAAAAGGGTATGCAGAGCAAAGTTTGAACGTTGTTCAAGTTTCTTCTTTGTCCGGTTTATATCACTGGTTTTAAAGAGATTGATTCCCAGATATTTCAAAGATTTTACTACATGTAAAATAGTAGTGTTTAAAGTGAAGCTGAAAGCAGTATGTCTCCCTAATTCAAATAGTATGATGTTTGTTTTCTTTGTGTTTATATTTAAATACCACGTTTCACAATATATCGATACATCGTTCTGAAATGATTATAGCGCTGTGGGTGTAGAGGCGAATAGTACCATGTCGGCTGCAAAGAGGAGAATGTGTACACAGAGATCGTTACGTTTGAATGAACCATCTATTTCCTTGTTGAGTGTAGTCGTTTGTTATGTCATTTATAAGGTAAATGAATACAAAATATTGAGCTCTGATCGCCTTGTTTTACATCGATGTTTGTTTGAGGTAAAGAAAGACGAATAGTACAAGTGAAGCCTAACTGCTGTTTTTTCTTTTGTATACATATGTTTGATAGATTGAACATGTGATCATTCGTGAAACGTATTTAATAGCTTATCGAACCTTTACTCTTTCCAATATTATAGATGCCTTTTGACATTTAATCAATGTCTTGTATTGCCAGTGAATTTGACCATATTTATGTTTACAGACATAGGTTGTTGAACAGTAAAATTGCACAATCCAAAAGCAGACTTAAATCATGTCTACTGAAGAACGTGAACAATTCGTCTACATGCCCGATGGAAAGATAGGCAGTGAAGATACCAGTACCGATCAGAAAGACTCTTGGGGAAGCAGAATAGAATTCGTTCTGGCACTAATTGGATTCACAGTGGGCATGGGTTCTGTGTGGCGGTTTCCAATCATCTGCGCAAGAAACGGTGGAGGCGCTTTTATCATCCCATTCGTGGTGCTGATCATCATTATCGGTGGACCTTTATACTACATGGAAATTTGTATTGGTCAATTTACAGGAAAGAGCCCCACAAAGGCGTTCGAATTCTGTCCTCTATTAAAAGGTAGTACGTTTTAGTTACTTTTCATCTCAACCGGGTCATGAATGTCAACCAAAATAAGTAAAATGCCTTCTTTAATCCTATTTAACTTCTTCTGTAATTATAAAGGAGGATCGAAATATTGACCATTGACAACTTTAAGGTTACGATGTCTACCGGTACCACTATGTATCATAGGGTTTAACTCAACATATGAGTACTGCTCTATGAAAACCAACCTTGAAGGTACTGAACTACAGATGGAGATCGAAATGTTGACATTTTGAAACTTCTGCAAATATTTCCAATTGTGACAACAAAGTAATAAATAAATTGTTCAAAACTATTTTAGATGTAAATGTTGAAAAAACATTCAATTGAATGTTATGAAAATGTACACAATTTAGATTATATAAAATATCAATATTTAGATTTTTATTGTACTGAAAAGTGAAATTATTATATTTTATATTCTAATATTTCAAGACAACTTTTGAACAGTTTTAAAGCTTTGACTTTACTATCTATAATGAGGAGTTCCGCGCCTTTAACGTATATATTACACGTATTAAAAAAGGCTGACCTGTATATTCTTGCCAAATTATCCAAATGGTAACTGCTTAACAGAAGTGTTATTTTTAACTTATTTATGTTATATCGATTGCGCTATAAGCCTTCAGCTTATATTAGTCACGTTCGATGTCCGTTTCATGGAGACATAACCAGTACTAGCAACTTTTTTTGTGAAAAATCCAAAAGGCAAACCCCGCACATCACAGGATTCGAATCCGGGACCTCTGGAACGAGAAGCCGACGCTCTACAGCTGCCTTATATCTTTGACTTATTGACAAACAGATCAGATGCGTTCGTTGGTCTCGATCAACGCTGGTCGCTTGTGCCTTGTGGGTGGCTTTGGCAGAGAAGCGCTCCTATATAAATGTGTTAACTGTGTTTGCTTACCATTGTTTCAGGGATCGGAGCTCTAATGGTTGTTATGGTAACGTTTATATTGTGGTATTACCAGGTAGTGATGGCATGGATATTGTATTATTTTTACCAGTCTTTTCGATCAACGTTGCCCTGGTCCACGTGCGATAATTGGTGGAATACTGAGTATTGTAGAGGTATTCTATTAGCAGCTTTTCAAACCGGTGCAGGACCAACCTGTAAAGCAACCACACTTGTAATTTCCCGATATCTCATTTTCTGCAAAAATGACCCTGCACATAAAGACCACCGTGAACAAATACCGGATTGGTCTCTTCAAATGAGTGGTCTTTAATCACAGTTTGGAATTACGTGTACCATGAACCAACTCCATATGTACAGAGTATCGGTATTGATGAAGATGCATCCTCTACTTAGCCGTTCTGAATCGCTTATGCTCTATTGTTAAGTATTTTTATATCCCCGAGAATTGATGTTTGTAAATTTTACAAAGTATTATGATGAAGCTTCATTTCAATTATCTCTGAATCAAAGTATCTTTGACAGACCCGTATTCCTGTACTCTTTTACAAACTACTGATGCATGTTATAGGCGTGTTCGTGCTATATGTCTTAATGGATAAGAATATCTGTTATTTAGTATTTTAAAAGCCAAACAAATGCTCCGTATTTTACGTCTCGGTCGTTACGGTTCTGAGTTTAAAGAGGGACATTAAGCTGACATGTGTTGTTGTCCAGTTGCTTGTTGTGAGCGACACAGAGTAAACATGTTCTCCCTAAAGTTGTGCCGCGTGAAATACCGATGACTGTAGTTCAAAGTTCAACAACAAGTTTAGGCTTAAGCTTATTCTTGGATCAGTTACATAACAAATTAAAGTTTATAGCTGTCAGTCTTATTAAAAATATATGTAGCGTAAAATATCCAGCAATATAATTGAACTGCCAATGCCACGTTCAATGTGTCAAATGTCAAAATTAATGAAATTGTCTCCGTCGCTTATGTAACATCCGAAATGCTTATTTGTCTATATGTGAATTTCAAAACTATACATATTATGATTTATTTAGATGCCAAATTAAAAAATAACGGTGTTTTATTTTTCATGTTTTCAGTTATAAACCAGAACCAATCTCTTGGAGTAAACCAAACTGGCAATAACGGGTCGATGGTGAATGTTACTTCCATAAAATCACTAAGCGCAAGTCCAGCTATGGAATTCTGGGAGTAAGTCTCGAGTCGATGACGAATTCGGTTTCCTTGGCTATAAATGCTAGGATTGCAAAAGCATATATATGCCGATCATATTACTTCTGTGTCGAATAATTTCCTTTATTCAAAGCAACATTATGCACCATATTAAAAGCCTTATTGTAGATATAGGGCCTACGTATTAGATGAACACTGAATATATTTATTTTATTTTTCCTTAACGATCCATCATTTTTAAAGTACATCGTGTGTACTTGAAATTAACACAGATCTTGCACACGTGTCTTCAGTAAGAATATAAACAACTAAGAACCCATGAGTTTGTTCACAAATGGAGTGGACTATTTTGAAATCAGTGCCAAACTACACTTTAACTAGTCAATGCAATTTCAGACATAACGTGCTTCGACAAACGAAAACCCTCGAGGAGTATGGGAGTCTGCAGCTCCATCTGTCGTTGGCATTGTATCTGTCATGGATTATAGTCCAAGCCTGTCTCTTTAGAGGGATTAAATCATTAGGAAAGGTAAGAATCAATATTTAACGTCACCTATAGATTGGATAGAAGGTTAACACTTACATGAATGAGTCACCTCTTTCAGTCAAGGGGTTGAGAGTTCGAACCCAAGCTCGGCCAACATTCTTTCCGACGTTTGACAAAAGTCTCTGTGACAAGCGTCATTCGTCTTCAAATAATGGGCTTACAGTCTATGTGAAAAAGCAGCCAGTGGCTTGGAAAGAATTGTGTGTGGAGTACTGGTGTATGACAGCCAGAAAACACATGAGTAGGTGAACTGGCTGCCGTGATATGACTAAAAAATTTTGAAAATTGCGACCAGTAAAGCCACGTACCGGAATGTGCATCGAAGTAGTTCAATCAATTATATAAGCTGGGTACAATACCTAAACCTTACTGAGCGATAAGTAATACTTATATATCTAAAATCATATTTCATCATGTTTGTTTCCCTAATATTTCTAACCGCTTAAATAGTGGAATGTATTTAAGTAAATAACTAAGTTGACATACATATTTCCCTTGCTGACAAACAATTCTCTATAAGAAATGAAATAGTTTGACATGTTAGTTAGAGAAACAAAAAATAAGAACATCCTGTCATATCTTGGTTTTCATGTGATGTGGATTAGTTGAAGTACTTTTAGATTCGGTCAAAATACTGGTCACTGTGATTGGATTTTAGACAAGTATAAGTTACAGTTGGCAGGGTTGATAGCGTTGAATTATCCAGGGATCATGAATTGGTGAGCAGTGATCTGCGAATACCGATCTTAACGAAGTTATTGACCTGTGGAGGCGATATGCGTGCGTGTCCAAAGTAATGATCAAACTGGGAACTGCTTCGAAGACGTGTCTTAAAACCTTCTATTATTGTATTGGCGAGCGGAACAGCGCTGGATAAGACCGTGTAAATGTACTTGATCTAAAATGTTCGCAAATGCCTTACGGTTGGTTTTCGCCGAGCGACTCTCAGACGAACTGTGGCTATAATACAAATGAGCCGTCCAACGAGAAAACTAACATTATGGACTCTGCGTAATGTATCGACCCAGATCTGCCTGCGTAGTTCGCGCAGGCTAATCTGGGCCGACACATTCCGCCTCAGGGGAATAGATGTATAGAGTGTTGTGTTAGAGATATGTTGATTTATCGTGGGACGGCTCAAATTAATAACGTTCAACCATTCATTTTACTTTCAGGTTGTTTACTTTACAGCCTTGTTTCCTTACGTACTATTAACCATACTGCTGGTACGAGGGGTCACTCTGGATGGGGCGTCTGATGGTTTGGTGTATTTTCTGAAACCAAACTTTTCTAAGTTACTGGAATTTCAGGTAAAGAAAGTAAATATTGGATGTACATGTATGCATCTTAAATCAGTGGCGAAACAAGTAACAACAAGTTAATTTATTTTGTTAAAATCTAAATCATATTTTAGAGTTGGTTATCATCCTTACATGTAATTTAAAACTAGATTGAGTAGAATTTATAAATTCAAAGGGCTTAACTTTGGTATTCATAAAGCAATCTTAATGAAACTATGAAACTTTGCATGTAGTTTTTATTTAAACATTTCTATATATTTTTTAACAAATCCATTCAACCATGGATATGGTTGTGGACGAAAGGACGAACGACGCCAAACTAATATCCGCCCTCTTTTGATGGGGAATAACCAATATAGTTGTATAGCACTCAACGATATTAAGGGCAAAACTCTACCTTCAATAGTTCGAATACAGCATCTTAATGTGAATATAACAATGAAAAGTCAATTTGCCAAACATATATATTCTGTTACGTGTAAGGTAAGGGAGAACATTTTTAGGTCATTTTAACTTAATGTAATGGTTTGTTTATTGATAACCTTACTTTAATGATTTAATATAGTTGTTAAAAGTGTGCCAATGTCACTAAATACAATATATTATGTATCACAAATTGTTTTTACTTGAACTCTGTTTTGTGTTATCCTTGACATGAAATGTTGATTGATATGGATTTATTAACTCATGCAAATCTATTTTACATACGTATGTCTGAATTGTTATATTGACATATAAGTTGTATCATTTACGTTTAATACATATATCTATCTACTTATTTATTGACCGAAGTGTATGCAATCCAATATCCTCCAACTGGATGTTTCAAAGGTATTTTAGAACACAATACAATGGCATAAAAACCGGACCAAAGACTAAGGAATAAATTAGATAAAAAGTCAAGGTCACAGTGATTTAAGTTTCGTATGTAATATACACTCTTCCAATGATACAATGAGCCGTCCCGCGAGAAAACCAACATGCAGAGGCTATACCATTGGTCTTCTCGTGGGACGGCTCCATTGTATGTGTCGAAGAGTAGGTAAGATGAACTGGGCAATTTGTTTTGCTTTAAATTGGTCAAGATAAAAGCAAACTAATGTTCAACGACACAACCTCAGCTGAATATGCATTTTCATATCAAATTTGATAGCATCGGCAATATGGCCTTGACACGTTTCTACTCTAAATGGGATCAAGATCAATACAGCGACCAACTTTTGTTTGCGATTCAGCGTCTTTACAAAATGTATCTATATACCAAATTGGATACTTATGCCTCTTACAAGTTTTTACTTTTTGGATAAGAGGTCAAGGTCAAATTGTTCCAATGATGTAACGCGACAAACACCGTCTTATCAAGATGCATCTGCGTGTCAACTGTGTAACCCTAATATGTATATTAGATATGACCCGGTGGAAGGACGCACATACTGGCGAGGTGAAAACCTATAATCCCACATGTGTTCATATAAAATGATAACATATATAACTTTTAGCAGCACTAAATATATAGGAACGTTAAGGTATATATATATATATATATGTATATCGATGAGGTTGACTACCATAAAAACATTTGCTGATAGTTAATATGTATATACATGAGATCCTATTTAACGAGTGCATATTGTTGGTAACAGTAAGTGAAGAAGGATATTAAATACATTTGCTAATGAAGACCCAGGCCCGAAAGTATCATGCATATATGTCGAAATTATTCCCATTACTTGTTGTTAGGCTTATTTTGTTTTGTTTTATTACAGCATATATTTCCTTTTCTGTGTAATTCTCTTAAAAACAAGTTCGACTGATCAATCAACGAAATAGATAAACGTCTCATTCTCCTATTACACTATTTTAGCGAAGTTTCAAATCATAGGAGTTTATCCCCAAAAACTTAACCCCCAAAACAACTGATTTTATTTCTTTTTAAATGACAATGAAATTATGTATCTATTTGTTTGTATTACAAGATGCATGTATTTGTATACGTAAATAAAATCTATGTCTATGTCTATGTCTTATTATAGGGGTCCTATGACGTCATTGTTATTCAACTCCCCTGATCTCAGGAGATACACACCGGCATCTTCTCGCAAGCTATGTCCTTTGTTTCAATAATTCTTTATTTCATTGTCATTGATATAGGTATGGTTAGATGCTTGCCTCCAAGTGTTCTATTCACTGGGGCCCTTGTGGGGAGGTATCATCACGATGGCATCACACAACAAATTCAAACAAACTGTCATCAGGTTAGACAAGTTACAGTAATCAAACTATTTAACTCTTTCAATATGCTTTGTGACGCCACTGCAGCAGACAGATCTCGGTGTCAACGTTTCAATATGCTTTCTGACGCCTCTGCAGCAGACAGATCTCGGTGTCAACGTTTCAATATGCTTTCTGACGCCTCTGCAGCAAACAGATCTCTGTGTCAATGTTTCAATTGTATTCAATAATTGTTTCATTTGTATAGAGCTTTAATATTTACGATTTAATGTATCTAAAGTCGTCTCCTGCAGAATTGTTGTATATGGGAAACGTGGTTGAGTTACCTAAACTACCATTAGTTTACGTCGTGAGATTTTGATTGTTTAATGAAGTATTTGGAAGTGGCGCTAATTTGCAAATTGGCAGAATAATTGTTTTGAGTAATAAAATGATCGCTGTCTTTCGCATTGTATCACCCTTTCATAAGAATTTGTTATGTATTTGTTTTGTTACAGTTAGAATACCTTATACCGTACATCGGCCGTCCCAAGGGAAGCCAATCGGATCCAGAAACCAATGGTGTAAGGCGTTATTTGAAACCGTCTGTGATTAATCGTATAAAAGTACAAAGCCAAATCAATATAAGTGGATATGCACGTTGATCTGGTCTACACTTGGCGCAAATGTCTAGTGGTTTGCCTTATCAACACGCATAAACTGTACACTTATCACATGTAGTTATATCTTATACCATTGCATTCTTTAAATCGTGTTTAAAGCCGGTGTATTGTGTATGCTAAATATGTGTTTACAGGGAGACGGTGACCGTTTGTTTTATGAATGGATTTACAGCCATGTATGCTGGAATGGTCGTGTTTTCTGTCCTCGGTTTTATGGCAAAACAAATTGATGTTCCAATACAAGAACTGGCCGTCGCAAGTGGTACGACTTTAACTTATACACAGGAATATATTTATTAACAAATGTTTATAATTATCATTCTCCCACCTGCAGACGCATTTTGACGCATTAGCAGCAGACGGCTTTTGAAAACATTGTGGCCAAAGGTGAAATTGCTTATGATGGCCACAATGTTTTCAACTTTATTTAACAATTAAGCTATCGTTTCAGGTTTTTGTCACTATGTTTTCAAAGTCGTCTGTTGCAGATTTGTCGTATGTGGGGAAGGGTTAAAAATCTATGAAAGAGGTCCTGAACATTAACATCGGTATGTCAGGTTATTTCCTTTAACCCTTTCCCTCATACGACAATTTTTCAGCAGACGACTTTGAACATATTTTGTCAAAAAGTAGAAAATCTCTATAATTGAATAGATAACCTATGACAAAAAGTGGAAAACATTGTGGCAAAAGGAGAAATTGCACGTTTTGTGCAATTTCTTCTTTTGTCACTATGTTTTCAAAAAGCCGTCTGCTGTAGATGCATCAGAAAGCGTCTATATGAGGGAAAGGGTTAAAATTGCTCAATGTTACGTTTGCCATTACTCGGTCAATATCGTACGACGTTATTTCAGTTTGATGTTCTCTAAATAGTTCCTAAAGTTATGCCTGCTCCGTTATCTATTCGAATAACCATGAAACACCAGAAAATATATCTACTCTAAGATATGTTTCCGTCCTATATATAAAAAAAAGATAACCGTTAGGAGACACGTGTTGATGTTCATGACGTTTCTACATGTATACGAAGTAGATGTACAGAAACTAATGAGATCACCAACCCGGACATTCGGCTACATCTGCAACCAACGAAACACCATGTCTGCCTGATGCTTGGATGAATTAGGACGCTAAATAGCAAACAAAAACAGACTTATCACCTATGCAGAGTATGACATGTGTTCGTATTTAGTAGGTGTCCCTGAAGCGCAGTTGGATAATTATCCATTATTTTCAAATAAAAGTGTCCATGACGCATATATTTCATTAAATCGACATTAAATTATCTAATTCCAGGTCATGGCTTAGCCTTCGTGGTCACGACATTAAATTATCTAATTCCAGGTCATGGCTTAGCCTTCGTGGTCATGTATTTCATTAAATCGACATTAAATCATCTAATTCCAGGTCATGGCTTAGCCTTCGTGGTATATCCGACAGCAGTTAGTTTTATGCCGGTCCCACAGCTCTGGGCCGTCATGTTCTTTTTCATGATGATGCTTTTGATCCTAGATACCGTGGTATGTTTTCTTTGTCAGAATTGTATATATTATATTACATTAGTTTCGAAAGCATGGTGCAACTAGATAAAATCATTTAGATAAACACTCAAACAAGTAGTGCCTGTGTGTCTGTGAAACATTCCAGAAATCTTAGTGATGATGGGATAAACACATATTAAAACAGCAAGCATAGTACCGCTTCTGAATTAAGTAATAATTCAAAACCACTGGTTGTGGATTTTCATCTTCATTAAAGTTTAATTTATTTCTTTGGATTACCTTCGCTTTCAGCCGTATATCATTTTACAACCTAATTTTCAGTGTTACTGTAGAGTACGTTCCCACATAGAACAAATCTGAATCAGACGACTGTGGAAGAATTTATGCGAAAATATGAAAACTCTATATGACCGCATGAAAATAGAGTAATGGAGTACAGTTGAAAAAATATATCAAACAGATACATGCTTATCATGAGCATCGTGTCCTTTTGTAATGATATTTTCAAATACCGTTTGCTGCAAATCTATCAAAATGTGTGGAAATGGTTTATTATTGTATTAGTTTTTTCCATTGTATTTGGAATACATCACGCTGATTACATGAGTGAAATTAAATTAAAAACTTCACTTTATATTTCTGTCACTTTACATAATTCACTCCCTAGTTGAAGTGTCTATTTAGTCACGACATTGTAACATATCTATTCTTGACTTTTCGACCACTATCTGAGCAGTGTCTCCCATGGTCGTCACCTTGCCATTCAGTTATATCTGGACAATGCTTATGGCAAGATGGCTATGTTAGTTTCTCATCAAGTGTGAAATGTTATTGTGATCTTGATTCACCAAAAGGCTTTCGCGTGGCGAAATTAAATCGGAATTAGCCCCACATACAAACGTACGGATATGCAGTAGACGACTTTTGAAAACATTGTAGTCAAAAGATTGATCATACAGTGTGAGCAGTTTCTCCTGTTGCTACACTCTTTTGCATCTCTTTTCAATACGTATTTACTTAAAGAGTTTCTATAAACAGTTACCGATAATACGCTGCATATTAGTTATATGTGGGAAAAGAATCTTAACCTACCTGTCTATCTTTGTAGTTTGAAAGAATCTTGAGTTATTTATTTGTCGTTGTAGTTTGCGAGTGTGGAGGTGGTTATTGCCACGTTTCTAGAGATACTACCTGCATCGATGACAAAGAATAAAGTGCTCGTGAATGTTGCTGTTGGGACAGCGTTCTTTCTGTCCGGAAATGTGTTTTTTACACAGGTACCAATTATTTTAGTTTAGTTTATTGTAGTCTTTCTACTTTATGACTTTTTTTTTATTTTGGATTATGTTTGTTTCGCGTAGTTTGAAACATAAAAAAACATCGAACTATATTGCAATGGACAATTACTATTTACGTATTGCGAAATATAAGAAGGAGTTACGTTTTAAACAAATTATGGAACCAATATTCAGATATAACTTGACAACAAATATGTTAAATTTTAATATACATTGGATTTGCAATGCGATAATTTTTCATTGATAGTTATCATGTTTGAATGAAATAATAATATAATCATTTTCAGGGAGGAATTCATTTGTTTCAACTGATGGACTGGTATGTGACAGCATTCGCAGTTTTAATAGGTGCGTTTATCGAGTGCCATATGATCGCTAATATATATGGTGAGTATAGACAGACCTGTTGTGTGAGTTAGTTAAGTGTTAAATTCAATAAAAAGAGTGGACAATGTGACAATGATTTGATTTACTGTAAGGCTACCGGCTCTTAAACAGTATCAAAACGGAAGTAAGTGTAGGCATTCTTGTAAGACTTGAAATTTTGCCCTGTATTCTAAGAAAGATTTAATAGTCTAGACAACTGGAAATCAAGAAGTAAATTTTGCACAAGTAAGTATAGTGGGAAAAGGAGGATAAGCATACTGCAAGTTCACCCTTAACCACCATAATGTATAAGTATTGGGTTATATATATATATTTCAAAGTTTTCTATTCCTCCCAAAAGGAGTTACATACTTCTTTGAATCTGCATTTACTATCCTGCAAATTCTGTAGAAGGGGATCTGCGCATAAATGTGTGCCGTTTAAACGATTTTAAACGTGTTTACAAGTAAAGTAACTATTACGTTTTATTGTTGCATGAAACAAAAATGTAGCAATTGATTTTGATTTGTTGTGAACATGATAATTTTAAACTTTTACACATATTCAGGTTTCCAGTGGTACTTGATTTGCATTTTCCTGGTCAATTCGACCGCTTCAAATTATAAATGACCTCAGAAGCAAATTTCTTTGTTTCATAAGACAGCTTACTAGACCGATAAATATGAGAAATTTCGGCACAAATCTCTATCACAGAACTACCAAGCTTACTGCGAACTGTTAAGTAAAGCCGGATTTCTTCAGTATTGACTTCGCGTTTTCCGGACATTTGTTGCAACAGTATGCAACGACTGTCTAAATTGGAATGACAAAAAACTCTACAAAACGGTTATAATTCACTGCATACATGTATATATCACTGTGTAAATATTAGATAGAGATATTGAGTTGTATAAAACAATGGGTTAACATTTCTCATAGAAACTGCGTGTGATCACAATACATAGTGAACACCCATCGTATATATTCCATAAAATCACACTTCTGCGACGGCCCCAAAATGTGACCGACAGGCTTCTGTATCATGTACATATCACTTTTACCTTTTCCCATATACAGCAAACCTTCAGCAGACGACTTTGAACGCATGTTTGCGAAAACCCCGGAAATCTCTATAAATGAAGGTATGATTACAGTTAAAAGTTGAAAACATTGTGGTAAATGGAGAAATTGCTCATCTTGAGCAATTTCTCCTTTTGTCACAATGTTTTCAAAAGTCGTCTACTGCAGAGGCGTCAGAAAGCGTCTATATGAGGGAAATTGTTAATGATGACTATTTCTTCAGGTGCTGATAGATTTTCCAATGATTTAGAGCTAATGACTGGGAAGAAAATGTCGAGATTCATGAGGACCATCATTTGCATTATTATACCAGTGTTCGCTCTAGTAAGTAAAATTTACTTTATTCTGGTATAAATATGAAAATAAACCACGGACGCCCGCATAGAATATTTAGACCAGTTTTATGGAAGGAAACTCCAATAGAAACAGTTCATTCCTGAATGTGTGTTAGTATCTGGCTGATAAGTCTTAGCGAATAATGCCTTTATATAGGTACATGTTTTTGAGACGTTCCACGAGAAACCCAACAGTGTTGACACGGATACATTACGCAGAGGCCTTTATGTTGGTTTTCTCGCGGAACGGCTCATATCATTATTAAAGTACTGAACATCTATTTAATAACACTTAAACTTGTAACCAGAAACCTCATTAATGGTGATATCTAATAAAATAGGAGAATCAGTTCATTTACGTCAGCGCATTACTCTCCATAATCAGCACATTAGAAATTCAGAAACCGCCATTCTACCTTTCAGTCGACATATCATGCAGTGTGTCAGAGCTACTTTTCCAAATTCCGAATAATACCTATACATACAATTTCAAATAATAACGTTGGAATACGAAAAATGAAAGAAACTATTCATTCGACTCTTCGGGGCCGCTTTTGATGCTAAATAGGTCAAAGGGAAGTAAATCGGATCGGCTTGCCGGGCAGACAATTTTGACCAGGGGAATTTCAGATGAATTCATAAGACTGATGTGGTCTCCCATTGGGCAATAATGATTTTCATGAAAGTTGAAAGCGTTTTAATAAAGTTGAATACCCTCCGACTGATTTGTAAACAAAACATTGTTTGCTTTTAGCTTTATTGACAGCTTAGGAGCCATTTTTAGAATAACATGTATTTTACAAAATTGAATAAAAGGTTTTGATTGAATATAGGTTTCTGGGCTGATGGAAAAAAGCTACAGCCCAAAACGTTATAATGGTCGCCTATGGAAAATGAATTGCTTCCATCTGACATACAGGCAGTATAAAACCATACGCCATTACTGTATATTCAAAAATTAATTACTCACGAATTACTACTAGTTCACTGTGGTATATGTTTACCAAAAAAACAGAATTTTAACAAAGAACAATAACTCTAATAGTTAACCTCTACCAAAACGTCTAGTGTGACGCCCCTTTACTCTTTTATGTAAACCCTTAAACATGAAACCGGTTAATGAGTTATAACTAATACATTTCTTTTAAAATAGGTAACATTTGTGTTGGCTCTAGTTGGGCATAAATCAGCCACGTACCCGGATGGTACTACCTACAAACCATTCGCTGTGGCAATAGGGTTAGTTGTAGGACTGCTACCGCTCGTCGTCATGTGTTGTGTAAATGGTATTCAGCTATGGAACACAAAGGGAAACTTCATGCAGGTATTTTTCCTTTGCAAATATTTCTTAACCCTTTCCCTCATAATACGCTCCTGCAGCAGACGGTTTTTTGAAAACATTATGACAAAAGAGGAAATTGCTCAAAACGAGCAATGTCTCCATTTGCAACAATGTATTCCATTTTTAGTCATAGGTTATCCGTTCAATTATAGGGACTTTCTATTTTTTGACAAAAGATGTTCCAAGTCGTCTGCTGCAGAATTGTCGTATGTGGGAAATGGTTAATACAAAGACGACAAGATAAGGCGGAAACAAGACAAGACCAGTTGTGTGCAAAGTTTAACCCTTTCCAAAATTAAGCTATAATGAGGAATTTCTGCTTTTGTCAGTTTGATTTCAACTCTATTCGATCTTTATACTTTATTTTTGGATTTGCCACATTTATGTCCAGATGATTTCGAAGTCGTCTGCTGTAGATCTATTGTATTCGGGAAAGGTTTTTATTTTTTAAAAAGGTCACAAGCTGCATGTTATAAATGTCCTTACCTTCGTTGTTACAGGAACTTCAAGTTCGAGCACTATTTAATACAGTGGATACGCGAGAATAAGATCAATGAAAAATTCAGATATATCTTTTGACTCAAACCAATTCCTTGAACGGATACATCTTTTAAAAACAGCGTAGCCACTGTGCTATTTTCTTGATAATAATAACTGGCTCGTTTTTAATTTAAAAGCTTAAATACGATGGACTATGTAGCTAGTAGTACATAACTGGATTTAGCGATAAGCAATCACTCAGCCACGTCGATGACTCGAACACGTCGATAACTCGAACACGTCGGTCACTCGAGCACGATTGTCACTCAGCTACATCGATAACTCGAACACGTCGGTCACTCGAGCACCATGGTCACTCGAGCACCTTGGTCACTCGAGCACGATGGTCACTCAGCTACATCGATAACTCGAACACGTCGGTCACTCGAGCACGATGGACACTCAGCCACATCGATAACTCGAACACGTCGGTCATTCGAGCACGATGGTCACTCAGCTATATCGATAACTCGAACACGATGGTCATACGAGCACGGCGGTCACTCGAGCACCATGGTCACTCAGCTACGTCGATAACTCGAACACGATGGTCACTCGAGCACGACGGTCACTCGATCACGATGGTCACTCAGCCACGTCGAAAACTCGAACACGATGGTCACTTGAGCACGACAGTCACTCGAGCACGATGGTCACTCAGCCACGTCGATAACTCGAACACGATGGTCACTCGGGCACGACGGTCACTCGAGCACGATGGTCACTCAGCCACGTCAATAACTCGAACACGTCGGTCACTCGAGCACGAGGGTCACTCGAGCACGATGGTCACTCAGCCACGTTGATAACTCGAACACGTCGGTCACTCTAGCACGACGGTCACTCGAGCACGATGGTCACTCAGCCCACGTCGATAACTCGAACACGTCCGTCACTCGAGCACGACGGTCGTTCAGCCACGTCGATAACTCGAACACTTCGGTCACTCAAGCATGATGGTCACTCGAGCTCGATGGTCACTCGAGCTCGATGGTCACTCGAGCACGATGGTCACTCAGCCATATCGATAACTCGAACATGTCGGTCACTCGAGCAAGACGGTCACTCGAGCACGACGGTCACTCGAGCACGACGGTCACTCAGCCACGTCGATAACTCAAACACGACGGTCGACCAAGCACGATGGTCACTCGAGTACGATGGTCAGTCGGTCACGTCGATAACTCGAACACGTCGATAACTCGAACACGTCGATAACTCGAACACGTCGATAACTCGAACACGTCGATAACTCGAACACGTCGATAACTCAAGCACGACGGTCACTCGAACACGTCGATAACTCAAGCACGACGGTCACTCGAACACGTCGATAACTCAAGCACGACGGGCACTCGAACACGTCGATAACTCGAACACGTGGATAACTCGAACACGTCGATAACTCGAATACGTCGATAACTCGAACACGTCGATAACTCGAACACGACGGTCACTCGAACACGTCGATAACTCGAACACGACGGTCACTCGAACACGTCGATAACTCGAACACGACGGTCACTCGAACAAGTCGATAACTCGAACACGTCGATAACTCGAACACGTCGATAACTCGAACACGTCGATAACGCGAACACGACGGTCACTCGAACACGTCGATAACTCGAACACGTCGATAACTCAAGCACGACGGTCACTCGAACACGTCGATAACTCAAGCACGACGGTCACTCGAACACGTCGATAACTCAAGCACGACGGGCACTCGAACACGTCGATAACTCGAACACGTGGATAACTCGAACACGTCGATAACTCGAATACGTCGATAACTCGAACACGTCGATAACTCGAACACGACGGTCACTCGAACACGTCGATAACTCGAACACGACGGTCACTCGAACACGTCGATAACTCGAACACGACGGTCACTCGAACAAGTCGATAACTCGAACACGTCGATAACTCGAACACGTCGATAACTCGAACACGTCGATAACGCGAACACGACGGTCACTCGAACACGTCGATAACTCGAACACGTCGATAACTCAAGCACGACGGTCACTCGAACACGTCGATAACTCGAACACGTCGATAACTCAAGCACGACGGTCACTCGAACACGTCGATAACTCGAACACGTCGATAACTCGAACACGATGGTCACTCGAACACATCGATAACTCGAACAAGTCGATAACTCGAACACGTCGGTCGCTCGAACACGTCGATAACTCAAGCACGACGGTCACTCGAACACGTCGATAACTCAAGCACGACGGTCACTCGAACACGTCGATAACTCGAACACGACGGTCACTCGAACACGTCGATAACTCGAACACGACGGTCACTCGAGCACGACGGTCACTCAGCCACGTCGATAACTCAAACACGACGGTCGACCAAGCACGATGGTCACTCGAGTACGATGGTCAGTCGGTCACGTCGATAACTCGAACACGTCGATAACTCGAACACGTCGATAACTCGAACACGTCGATAACTCGAACACGTCGATAACTCAAGCACGACGGTCACTCGAACACGTCGATAACTCAAGCACGACGGTCACTCGAACACGTCGATAATTCAAGCACGTCGGGCACTCGAACACGTCGATAACTCGAACACGTCGATAACTCGAACACGTCGATAACTCGAATACGTCGATAACTCGAACACGTCGATAACTCAAGCACGACGGTCACTCGAACACTTCGATAACTCAAGCACGACGGTCACTCGAACACGTCGATAACTCGAGCACGACGGTCACTCGAACACGTCGATAACTCGAACACGACGGTCACTCGAACACGTCGATAACTCGAACACGACGGTCACTCGAACACGTCGATAACTCGAACACGTCGATAACTCGAACACGTCGATAACTTGAACACGTCGATAACTCGAACACGACGGTCACTCGAACACGTCGATAACTCGAACACGTCGATAACTCAAGCACGACGGTCACTCGAACACGTCGATAACTCGAACACGTCGATAACTCAAGCACGACGGTCACTCGAACACGTCGATAACTCGAACACGTCGGTAACTCGAACACGACGGTCACTCGAACACATCGATAACTCGAACACGTCGATAACTCAAGCACGACGGTCACTCGAACACGTCGATAACTCAAGCACGACGGTCACTCGAACACGTCGATAATTCAAGCACGTCGGGCACTCGAACACGTCGATAACTCGAACACGTCGATAACTCGAACACGTCGATAACTCAAGCACGACGGTCACTCGAACACGTCGATAATTCAAGCACGACGGTCACTCGAACACGTCGATAACTCGAACACGTCGATAACTCGAACACGTCGATAACTCGAATACGTCGATAACTCGAACACGTCGATAACTCAAGCACGACGGTCACTCGAACACGTCGATAACTCAAGCACGACGGTCACTCGAACACGTCGATAACTCGAGCACGACGGTCACTCGAACACGTCGATAACTCGAACACGACGGTCACTCGAACACGTCGATAACTCGAACACGACGGTCACTCGAACACGTCGATAACTCGAACACGTCGATAACTCGAACACGTCGATAACTTGAACACGTCGATAACTCGAACACGACGGTCACTCGAACACGTCGATAACTCGAACACGTCGATAACTCAAGCACGACGGTCACTCGAACACGTCGATAACTCGAACACGTCGATAACTCGAACACGTCGATAACTCAAGCACGACGGTCACTCGAACACGTCGATAACTCGAACACGACGGTCACTCGAACACATCGATAACTCGAACACGTCGATAACTCGAACACGTCGGTCGCTCGAACACGTCGATAACTCAAGCACGACGGTCACTCGAACACGTCGATAACTCAAGCACGACGGTCACTCGAACACGTCGATAACTCGAACACGACGGTCACTCGAACACGTCGATAACTCAAGCACGACGGTCACTCGAACACGTCGATAACTCGAACACGTCGATAACTCGAACACGTCGATAACTCGAAGACGACGGTCACTCGATCACGCCGGTCACTCGAACACGTCGATAACTCGAACACGTCGATAACTCGAACACGTCGATAACTCGAACACGTCGATAACTCGAACACGTCGATAACTCGAACACGACGGTCACTCGAACACGACGGTCACTCGAACTCGTCGATAACTCAAACACGACGGTCACTCGAACACGTCGATAACTCGAACACGACGGTCACTCGAACACGTCGATAACTCGAACACGACGGTCACTCGAACACGTCGATAACTCAAGCACGACGGTCACTCGAACACGTCGATAACTCAAGCACGATGATCACTCGGTCACGTCGATCACTCGAACATGTCGATAACTCGAAATTAATCTTTTGCGTCCCTTTCTATTTCGATTTATCGCGATTCCACTGTATTCTAAGTAGTAGTAGTAGTAGTAGTAGTAGTATATTTTATTTAAGTGATATGTTATGCAAGTAATACATATATACAATTGATTAACATAACAGTATAAGATTCACATTTGTAGGCAATAATTCTACATATTATGAATACTACCCAGTCTTACAAATGGCCAATGATTCACTAGAAATCAAAATAATATAACAATTTAAATAAGTTTTAATAAATTCAATTCAATTCAAATCATTTCAATTTAATTTCTTTATTCAAGTATTTTATACCACTGGCCCATATACATTAATATTTACAAATAATACAATAAGAATGACACAATTGAAATGAGTTAAATTACACAAACAATTCCGTTGAGATATATTCATAAATATTGAATATGATTATAAACATATAGGTTAGCATTTATACAGAGTTTGAAGATATAATTAAGGCAAAGTATGGTTTGTTTAGATGTTCGATACCCTCAGATCAAATTATTTTGATTTTATCAATTCAAACCATTCATTAAGGAAATCTACCGTATTTCTTTTACAACATTATCAAGCTCTCTTTAAATATGTAAATGATAATATAATAGATGCATTAAACTTGATTAAACGGTATAAACTGTTTCAGATCTTTTTAAATAACACGTGTGTATGTATATGGCATATATTTCTTCATGAGTCCAGTATGTATTCCAATTTTCAGCGAATATACCTGTCCACGTTCCCGTCCAAGAATTGGAGACCAAAAGATGACAAAACAGCGATATATTATGCGAAGCAGCATTATGTGTATGAAGCTACAGTCCTGGGAAGGATGAAGAAGAATATTTGGGGCACAGATGAGACACCATACTTTTGAGAATAAGGATTACACCCGCGATGAACTTGATCTTAACTGTCCACTTTACTTTTTAACAGGTTTTCGGCAAAATGACGGGAAATAGATGGACTGATATGAAGTTTAAGCAGAATAAGATCTACTAAAGTGGTTGCTTTTTTACAAAACCGATTTTTTTTAAATTGAAAACGCGTTGGTGAAGTTTGTATGATTTAATGTCAAAATTCAATTTATGGCTTTCTATTTATATGTACAATGAACCTTTTAGCTTAGGGATATTTTATGATACGTGCCCCGGTGATCTGCTCCCTTGCGGACCCCTGGATATTGTTATGATACGTGCACCGGTGATCTGGTATATAAACACATCCCTTGCGGACCCCTGGCCTTAAAGACACGTTTCTCAAAACTGAGCTTCGCCTAATGAAAACATTGTGCCAATTTGTTTTCAACTTTATTTTATAATAAAACTCTCTCTATGGAATTAGTTCTCATTTATTTTTGCAAAGATGTTCTTCAAAGTAGTCTGCTTCAGTGTTGTTATATGTGGGAGGGTATAACACATTTAGGCGTTATCTGTGCTTTTCCTTTTGAGGAAATAGAGAAAACGAAAACTGACCTTTAGTTTAAACTTATTGATTTTACATTTCGATTACGAAACAAACTTTCAGCTATGATCACTCACACACGATGTCTGCTTCCTGGAGACTTAATCAGTACTCACGCGACCACTCATCACTCACACACGATGTCTGCTTCCTGGAGACTTAATCAGTACTCACGCGACCACTCATCACTCACACACGATGTCTGCTTCCTGGAGACTTAACTAGTACTCACGCGGTCGTTGTTGAAGAACCGCTCATCACTCACACACGATGTCTGCTTCCTGGAGACTTAACTAGTACTCACGCGACCACTCATCACTCACACACGATGTCTGCTTCCTGGAGACTTAATCAGTACTCACGCGGTCGTTGTTAAAGAACCACTCATCACTCACACACGATGTCTGCTTCCTGGAGACTTAATCAGTACTCACGCGGTCGTTGTTAAAGACCCACTCATCACTCACACACGATGTCTGCTTCCTGCAGACTTAATCAGTACTCACGCGACCACTCATCACTCACACACGATGTCTGCTTCCTGGAGACTTAATCAGTACTCACGCGACCACTCATCACTCACACACGATGTCTGCTTCCTGGAGACTTAACCAGTACTCACGCGACCACTCATCACTCACATACGATGTCTGCTTCCTGGAGACTTAACCAGTACTCACGCGACCACTCATCACTCACACACGATGTCTGCTTCCTGGAGACTTAACCAGTACTCACGCGGTCGTTGTTAAAGAACCACTCATCACTCACACACGATGTCTGCTTCCTGGAGACTTAACCAGTACTCACGCGGTCGTTGTTAAAGAACCACTCATCACTCACACACGATGTCTGCTTCCTGGAGACTTAACCAGTACTCACGCGGTCGTTGTTAAAGAACCACTCATCACTCACACACGATGTCTGCTTCCTGGAGACTTAACTAGTACTCACGCGACCACTCATCACTCACACACGATGTCTGCTTCCTGGAGACTTAACTAGTACTCACGCGACCACTCATCACTCACACACGATGTCTGCTTCCTGGAGACTTAACCAGTACTCACGCGACCACTCATCACTCACACACGATGTCTGCTTCCTGGAGACTTAACCAGTACTCACGCGGTCGTTGTTAAAGAACCGCTCATCACTCACACACGATGTCTGCTTCCTGGAGACTTAACTAGTACTCACGCGACCACTCATCACTCACACACGATGTCTGCTTCCTGGAGACTTAACTAGTACTCACGCGACCACTCATCACTCACACACGATGTCTGCTTCCTGGAGACTTAACTAGTACTCACGCGACCTCTCATCACTCACACACGATGTCTGCTTCCTGGAGACTTAACCAGTACTCACGCGGTCGTTGTTAAAGAACCGCTCATCACTCACACACGATGTCTGCTTCCTGGAGACTTAAGCAGTACTCACGCGGTTGTTGTTGAAGAACCCCTCATCACTCACACACGATGTCTGCTTCCTGGAGACTTAACCAGTACTCGCGCGACCACTCATCACACACACGATGTCTGCTTCCTGGAGACTTAACCAGTACGCACGCGGTTGTTGTTGAAGAACGGCTCATCACTCACACACGATGTCTGCTTCCTGGAGACTTAACCAGTACTCACGCGGTCGTTGTTAAAGAACCACTCATCACTCACACACGATGTCTGCTTCCTGGAGACTTAACCAGTACTCACGCGGTCGTTGTTAAAGAACCACTCAACACTCACACACGATGTCTGCTTCCTGGAGACTTAACCAGTACTCACGCGGTTGTTGTTGAAGAACCCCTCATCACTCACACACGATGTCTGCTTCCTGGAGACTTAACCAGTACTCGCGCGACCACTCATCACACACACGATGTCTGCTTCCTGGAGACTTAACAAGTACTCACGCGGTCGTTGTTAAAGAACCACTCATCACTCACACACGATGTCTGCTTCCTGGAGACTTAACCAGTACTCACGCGGTCGTTGTTAAAGAACCGCTCATCACTCACACACGATGTCTGCTTCCTGGAGACTTAACCAGTACTCACGCGGTCGTTGTTAAAGAACCACTCATCACTCACACACGATGTCTGCTTCATGGAGACTTAACCAGTACTCACGCGGTCGTTGTTAAAGAACCACTCATCACTCACACACGATGTCTGCTTCCTGGAGACTTAACCAGTACTCACGCGGTCGTTGTTGAAGAACCGCTCATCACTCACACACGATGTCTGCTTCCTGGAGACTTAACCAGTACTCACGCGACCTCTCATCACTCACACACGATGTCTGCTTCCTGGAGACTTAACCAGTACTCACGCGGTCGTTGTTGAAGAACCGCTCATCACTCACACACGATGTCTGCTACCTGGAGACTTAACCAGTACTCACGCGACCTCTCATCACTCACACACGATGTTTGCTTCCTGGTGTATTAACCAGTACTCACGCGGTCGTTGCTGAAGAACGGCTCATCACTCACACACGATGTCTGCTTCCTGGAGACTTAACCAGTACTCACGCGGTCGTTGTTGAACACAATTTGTACAGCTCGTAGCTTTCGCTCGATTTGTCTGGAGAACCATTTTAAAGCTTGTATTATCATTCGCTATCTGTGTCTGAAGTATATTGAGACTTCTGTCTGGGTTTGGACCAAACAGTGCATTGAGACTTTTGTCTGGGTTTGGACCAAGCAGTGTATTGAGGCTTTTGTCTGGGTTTGGACCAAACAGTGCATTGAGTCTTTTGCCGGGGTTTAAACAAAACTGTACATTGACAATTCTGTCTGGGTTTTGACCAAACAGTGCATTGAGAACTCTGCCGGGGTTTGGACGAAACAGTGCATTTTGACTTCTACCGGGGTTTGGACGAAACTTGACTAAACAAAGATACAAATCTTGTCTGAAAGGGAGGACTCTCTCGTGATGTTAGATATATTAAATACATTTGCTAATTGCACATAAGCGTGGTTATATTTGCAAAGCATGGTGTTTCAAACTGGATTTATCCCGTTATGAAAAGCAGTATTGGCTTGATCATGGTCATTATCATCTTACCGAGTAGACTTATCAAGTTATCATTGTTGCACATTTCTAGCTCTCAAAAGTACATTATTCACACCAGAACTACTTAAATAAACTTACATCTATGTTGTTTTGCTTAGTCTTTAACTGTTTCCCTTTCCCGCATACAGATAACTCTGCGGCAGACGACTTTTCAAAACTCTATGAGCATTTTTTTCAATTTGCCTCAATTCTTTCACCTTTATCAGGGACACTATACTGTAATATAGTGTCCCTGCTGTTCTTTCATACACATAATTCCCATATTATATAAATCAAACGTTTTCAACGGCGTCTGCTGCAGATTCGATTTATATGGGAAATGGTAAAATAAAAAATAAGATTCATTGTATTAAAATACTGACCTGAAAACCGTGATTCAATCTTTTTAATACTTTATGTTCTTTACCTTTTCAAACAGCCTTATATAATACGACAACCTCTTTACGTCGATTAAAAGTCGCTAACAAACTGTGTATCAATGCAAATTGTCTGGCTACACTTACCTCAATGTTATGGGATTCATATCAAGGTTCATACTACTTTAGATATGAAGCTTCCCGCGATGAAACCAACACTATGGCCTCTGCGTAATGAATCGACCCAGATCAGCCTGCGCAGTCCGCGCAGACTGATCCGGGCCGACACATTCCGTCTCAGGAGGATAGAGGTATAGAGTAATGATTCCTGAAACAAAAAATCCACAGGAGGCGAAAAGTGTCTATACGGATTAGCCTGCTCTGCATGCCTTATGCTGATCCGGATCGATACTTTACGCAGGGTCCACAATGTTGCTTTTTCTCGTGGGACGGCTCATTTCTCTTAACCGACTATAAATAACATCCACCTATCACATTATGAAAGACTTTCAACAATACTTGCTAACAATGTAGACCAAAATCAACCTGAACGTTCGTGCGGTCTCATCTTGTTATACATGTGTGCGGTCTCATCTTGTTATACATGTGTGCGGTCTCATCTTGTTATACATGTGTGCGGTCTCATCTTGTTATACATGTGTGCGCTACACATTTACTTGTATTCAGTAGCAACTTATCCATAAACATGTCAGATCTTGCAGAAAGGAAACAGAGATGATAATACGGGTCGAAGGAATTCAGCGAGATAATTTTAAAAGTCAGTCGAAATGCTAAAACCGCAATCCTGAGCGCCACAGAGGTACAGCCACCAACTACTATATTTAATGTCTATGGTATGCCCAGTCGGGAACTAACTTTCAGGGGCGTAGCTTGGTAATAATCAGTGTGTTGGCCGTCTCGTGAGAAAATCAACATTGTGGACTCTGCGTAAAGTATCGACCCGGATCAGCCTAAGCATGCCACACAGGCGTACCCGGATATATACACGTTTCGCCTCCTGTGGATTTTATGTTTCAGGAACACTACTCTATCTTCCCCCCCCCCCCCCCCCTCCCCTTAGACGGAATGTGTCGGCCGGATCAGTCTGCGCGGACAGCGCAGGCTGGTTTGGTCGATACATTACGCAGATGTGTATCGCCGCAGCTGCATTTTGGGGCATTTTTAGAGAAAGTGTGTAGGCACGTGCCTGCAGTACCAAAAGGGAGCTACGCCCCTGACTTGACCTCCCGTACTAGAGTCGGTCGTGTTACCACTACACCACCGAGTCGGCTATTTAGGGGAAGAAACCATTGCGAGTAATAAACCGTAAACATGAAACTACGAAGGAAGAAATGTTCCGACCGAGATTAAGTCTGTTTGACAGACAGACGGACATGATAATTGATCCCTATGTTTCACTCTGCCAATTAAGGCGACACAAAGTGTTTTCTAACCACTAACCAATCAACGTATGTTGCATGGCTTAATCAGACTGGATGTGTGTTGCTGTTGACTAGAACCAGATACATATATATACAGTAGTACAATTTCTAGTTACGTCTCTGGTAGCACTGATGGATGTACTATGAGCGTATGTCGGTGTTTTTTTTTTTTTTTTTTTTTTTTTCTAATCTTTAAGATGCATTCCGATTTCATGAAAATATATACGAAAACAATGGGCCCAAGAGTACCAGTATACCTCAAATGCAACAAGGCGAAATATCCCAACAATATGATGTGTCTGCATTGGCAAATTGAACTGCTAGATCATCAAAGCAATGTTTAACTACGTATCGGTTAGTATTTCGAAATCAGACATTTAGTTTCTGATGAGATACTTTTCTACATCTAACACTCTGGGCATAAAGTGTTAAACAGTCCCAGCACCTGGTTTTCAAGTATGTTGACCAATTAAAATGGCTTGAAGGATTTAGGTAGAGGGTCACCCTAGAAACGTGTCTAAAAGTTATTTCAAAATATATGCGATACTTTCATAGGAGAATATTTTTTAAGGTTTTCACTAGAACCATGAATGGCAAAACAGCCCCTCTAATGATTATCATAGAGGGTCAACCGAGGGATATTACCACAATTTTTTTTTTTAATAATCTGCCAACCGGTTTGGAAGGGGAAAATTTTTCATAATTCCTTTCTTTCGGTTGCCATGGAAACCAGTTATGCTTGGATCCAAAGAGGATATAGCGTTTGTAAACACATTGAGATGATTCTTGCTGTGAAGTTTCATCCAAAGTGACCAACTGGTAACAGAGGACAAGATGTTGACGGACGGTCAAAGGGCGATCACAATAACTTCCTGCTCAGGTGAGCTAAAAACGAAACATGAATACAAAAAACTTCTTACAGATATAAATTTCCTACTAGATATGATGATGTCATCACTTTGGAATGTGATTTTCCCATGGCTTAAAATTGTAAACAATAGTGTTTTGACAATTGTAGAGATGCTTCCACTAAGACAAGTCTGTTGTTCAAAACAGACGTGTCCCAGTGGACCCATCCCAACAATCAATTAACAAGTGCAATTATTATGAATATATAATTATATTAAAATTATTTCTGTAAAAATTAAACATTCCATTTCATCTTATAATCACTAAAACAGTAGTTTAACATTGAGAGTTGGGAGTATCTGACAATTTAGAGGAGACATCCATCTGGCCACATCCGGGATCTGAAGGATGATCAGTGAAGAAAAGACTTGCCAACACCATGAACTTTCACGACCCGGGATATGATCAGAGTTGGAACTTTTTTATATAGTCCCCTCTAATCATGTCTCAATTTGTGCTGGTTTTAAACTTCAATGTACAACGTTGGAACTATATTCTAGATACTGCAGATTACATTGTATCTGTCATCTGACAGTCTAGCAGGTAAGTCTCTAGAGCGATAAAGGTGGATGTTTGGACCGCTTTAGATGGAAACAATAAGTTGTTTAGATTCAGAGCAACTCCTTTCTGTGTTAGTGACCCAGATAGCTTATTTTGTGACTTACTACAAATATCCTTCAGGATTGAGCATGGATTATACAAAAGGCCCTGGTCATAAAGATTAAAGAGCTCTTTGATAAAATGTAACTGTTCCGATTTGTAAGAATAATTGAAAGGTTTTTGATATGTTTCTTCTGTTTAATAGTATTATGTAATATCTTGCTCTGTTCTGTTTTGTGCTCGTTTTGAGGCTATGCCTTTTCCATATTAAGTACGCCACCTAATAAGAATTAAATCTAAATACAGGATTTACGTAACAACTGTTATTTGTAAACAGGGTATTTATTCCTTTAATACGACAGTACTATTACATTGCATGGTCTTAATATAGGCGACAACACGTAGAGATTATGGGTCTTATGTTGTAACATACTGTTTATAAATCATTCGTTTCAGTTTACTCCATAATATGAACATTTAAAAATTGTCTGCTTGAAAAGTAATTTGAAATAAATAATTCCAAAACAACACAAATACCATTAAGATTGTAACATTTTTGCAATTTTTCCTTTTCTCACAATGTATCTATCAAAAGTCGGCAATCTCACAAAGACGTCTGATGTCGTTAGGTGCAAGGTTGCCAAAGCTTATTTTCGGTTTTTATAATCTAGGTGCAAATGAAGGGAATTATCCCTGTAATATATTACGTACATACATATTAAGAATTAATCCTAAATAAATCGCACGTCGATAATAATCTATGATGGTTGTACGGCAATTTCAACTGTATTATAGTTATATTACGGCTACCGTACACTTTTTAATGACAATTGGCTGACAAACTAGTACAAGCCTGGAAAATGTGCATTACACAAAGGCACTTAACCAGGGTCGTCCCTTACAGGGATCGAACACAGGATGCCTGTGAACCCACTCACTAAATATCGGAATTGACGCTTTCCAAATTGACAAATCAGCAGCAGATGACTTTGAAAACATCCAGGCAAAATGCGAAAAATATCATTAATGAAGGTGTTGGGCAATTAACAATTTCTCCTTTTGTCAAATGTTTTCAAAAGTCGTCGGCGGGTGAAGCATTAGAAACCGTTTATATGGGGGAAAGTGATACAGAAAGACAGCTGAAGACTCAAAATTGGTGAAGTCCAGTAGATGTAATTAATTTGTACAGCCCATTCAATCACAGAACAGAGGTTACGAGTTTCTTACAACGAATTATCTCTTAAGAATGTGACCGCCTTGGTGGTGTAGTGGTAGAGAGTCCGCCTTGGTGGTGTAGTGGTAGAGATTCCGCCTTGGTGGTGTAGTGGTAGAGATTCCACCTTGGTGGTGTAGTGATAGAGATTCCGCCTTGGTGGTGTAGTGGTAGAGATTCCACCTTGGTGGTGTAGTGATAGAGATTCCGCCTTGGTGGTGTAGTGGTAGAGATTCCACCTTGGTGGTGTAGTGATAGAGATTCCGCCTTGGTGGTGTAGTGGTAGAGATTCCACCTTGGTGGTGTAGTGGTAGAGATTCCGCCTTGGTGGTGTAGTGGTAGAGATTCCGCCTTGGTGGTGTTATGGTAGAGCTTCCGCCTTGGTGGTGTAGTGGTAGAGATTCCGCCTTGGTGGTGTAGTGGTAGAGATTCCGCCTTGGTGGTGTAGTGGTAGAGATTCTGCCTTGGTGTAGTAGGAATGCAGTTTCCTATTAACTATACACTAAAGGATGTCAACCTTGCATATTTGTTAAATACCTCTGCCTGTATGCATAGACAAATACATATAACGTAATACGCTCTATCACCACTTATTTAGGTCACACACTGTGGTTCAACTGTGTTTTTTTATACTTCATTTGAATCCTTTTAATAATTCAAAAATATCTTATGATACATATAATCCCTTTAAATAAACTTAGTAACGTAAAGCGACAAGTCTGTGTGTATCTCCTGAAGTCGGGAGAGTTTAACCCTTTCAGCGCCAAAGGCAATATTGAGGTTTTGCAAACAATACTGATTCAGGTGAGTCAGCTCGTAACGAGCTGTCTCACCTGAAATCAGCATTGTTTGCCTTTTATTTATCAAAATTGACTGAATATGGAAGAGTCTACTTTAAACAATTCGGCGCTGAAAGAGTTAAAATAAATGACTTCAAAAAGGAGGTCATATGACGATATATTTTTGAGCAACAATTGCCAATTATCTCAATAAGGAAATACGTCATTGATTTTGTAGCTCTGTGAGGCATATTTTGATACTGTATTCGAATTGATGAAGGTGGTTTTACTTATGAATAAGTAAACTATACTGAACAAAAGAATATTGTAAAGACTGACTAGATAATCGGTGAAGCGGAAAAGAGTAGAATATGTTTTGCAAAAAGTGAACTGAATACTTGATAACAAAAAGTGAAGTTTTTCTACTTCGAAGACCATGGGGAATAAATAAAATGTTATCAATACCGATACATTAAAGGTCCTGGTTGCTTTTGGTTGAAGATATTCGTTTTTGCAAGGCATATTCATCTTTTTTGATTGGTTATCGAGAGAGTCTGTACACTCTTCTTTGCAAACTAGTTTAACAAATCAATCAGCTTATTAACCACCACATGAAACGAGACAATGCATGTGAAAAGGACCACGTTTGAATTGTATATTTAGCTCAAACTGTCCAGCTGTTCAGTCTTATCAGAATCTGCACATTTTGACGGATTTTTCCAACAAGCTTGTGTAAGCAATATGTGAAAAGTGTAGATCTTGATTAGACTGTGTGTATCTGGATGTTTAGTGTTCACAAAAGACAAATTGTACCTTTTCTTACGCACTGGATAAATTACATTCCACGGTGAATAATTTATATGCGGGATTTTTTTCAATATATTCAACTTTATACCTCCTCCTGATTTGGCCATGCTGGTAAGGGTCCAATTACATATAGATCAATTAAACATCATTTTCAGACAGAAAGGGTTTAAAAGGCATTGATGAAATGTATTAATAAAAAGAAAGTGAAAAGTCTGTACTTATGATATTTAGACATTTATTCACGATCACATCTCATTGTGCATAGATCAGATAAAACATTTAGTCACCACTGACACAATTGTTCAAGCCTTTCATTTCGACACGATATTTAAATATTGTCAATGCTACACTTTAAACATTTTAGTATGTGCTTATTATTTTAAAGAGTGTATAACAATTGAGATGTTCCACGAGAAAACCCAACATTATGGAATCTGCGTAAAGTATCGGACCGGATCAGGCTAATCCGACTAGGAATCTTTACTTTATACCTCTAAACCCCTGAGACGGACAGCGAAGGCTGATCTGTGTCGATACATTACACAGGGTCCATAATGTTGGTTTTCTCGTGGAACGGCTCAATTTATCAATGACAATATTTTTAACAAGATTATCAAAACAATAATCGTCTATACACATAGTGTAGCTCAGTCAGTAGCCCAGCTCGGCCAACGTTCTTTCCGACGTTTTACAAAAGTCATTGTGACCTGCGTCATTCGTCTTTCACCAATGGGCTGTTTTACAGTCTATGTAAAAAAGCAGCCAGTTGCCATGAAGGTATGTTGTGTGGTGTACTGGTGTGGGAAAACCAGGAAACGTATGAGTAGGTGAACTAGTCGCAGTGATATGACTGAAAAATTGTTGAAAACGGCGTAAAACCCCAATCAATCAATCAATCAACATATTGTACCCTATTTTGGGGGCCTTAATGTCGTACCAAAAATCATGTTATCCACACTAAAGAGTAACCCTTATGGTTAAAAACGTCTTGAAGGATATCATTTTGGCCTAATTTGTAATTGTGTGCACCCGAACATTCGTCTCTTAGCAACATGTTGTAATTGTGTGCACCCGAACATTAGTGTCTTTGCAACATGTTGTAATTGTGTGCACCCGAACATTCGTCTCTTTGCAACATGTTGTAATTGTGTGCACCCAAACATTCGTCTCTTTGCAACATGTTGTAATTGTGTGCACCCGAACATTCGTCTCTTTGCAACATGTTGTAATTGTGTGCACCCGAACATTCGTCTCTTTGCAACATGTTGTAATTGTGTGCACCCGAACATTCGTCTCTTTGCAACATGTTGTAATTGTGTGCACCCGAACATTCGTCTCTTTGCAACATGTTGTAATTGTGTGCACCCGGACATTCGTCTCTTTGCAACATGTTGTAATTGTGGATAGAAGCCCCGTCCTGACTTTGTAGACAATAATGGTATATGTAAGGTTATTTTTCACACGATATACACGAGTGTCGAATTACCCTTGTAAAAAGAGGTCAGTTTTAAAGAGAATAAATAATGCATGCACACATATTAGCCTATATATATATATATATATACTCACACGAAAAAGAAAGTGTGCACTTGGTTAGAGGGATTTTTTTTATAACTTATAGGCAAATTTGGTATCAAAATGTGCAAAAATGTATTGGCTATACGATGTTTTACTTTTAATTGAAATTTGATAATTATCAGAACATTGTTTTACGTGTGAATAACGTAGGGCATCTTCGCAAGCCAAGGGTTATTTGTCCATTACATTACCATAATTACCCTTGGCTGACGGCTTCTTTAAATTTGAAATTCCCGCTCTGCCACCTAGCGGTTGCATAAATACACATCACAATTCGGAAACGTTCATCGTCCAATAGAATGATCGGTAACAAACGTCGTCGGTTTTCTGTTAATATGGCGTCTCCGTTGCTTACAACCGCGAAATACGAAGAAATAAAATTAAGTTTACAGACGAACAATATATTGCGATCAATGGAATCTACGAAGGGAGAGATGTGTTTGTGACCACGCGGACCGGTAGTAGAAAGTCACTGATTTATGAGTGTTTCCCTATCATGTTTCCTGGCAAAATAGTCGTCATTATTGCTCCGCTGACTTCCATCATGGAGGAGCAGTGCCGGAGACTTGTTAGCCTTGGATTTAAAACATACATGGGAATGGACTCCAGCCAGAACAAGGAGATCGAAAACGGGACGTTTGACTTAGTTTTTGAAAGCCCGGCAGCTTTTTTAGGGAGATGGCGAACTATAATGTTGACTGAAATTATCAGGAAATACTGTAGTCAAAATAATTTAGACTTTCGGTTTCTCGTTTTATCATTTGTCATTATTGGTCGCGTATGCAGGATAATAACAAAATGAAAAATGAACATACGCGATGTCTTTTTTTGAAGGACTAGAAATACTGGGATTATTTGTCGTGGATGAAGCCTACACAGTCATTCAATGGTATGTGTTAAATTAGGGTTTTATCCTTGAACTTGTGAACCTGTTATTCTGGCCTAAATATACTTTTAGCAGTCTACAATTCTAAAGTTGACAAGAAGGTTTATAGAAAGAGTATGCCTCCAATGGTGTTGTAGATCCATTCCTACAGTCAAATGATTTTCACAATATAATAAAATCTCAAAAAGTGATGCGGTTTGATCCCTGGACTGACAAAAAACTACAAATTCTAAGCAGAACAATGAAAAATCTCTACAGCTGAAAGTTTAACCCTTTCTGACATAGGACAGTTTAAAACGTCTTTGCAGCAGATGACTTTTGAAACATTGTGACACAATTTAATGTAGAAATTGCTCATAAAGAGTTTTGTCTTCTTTTGCCAAATTCTTTTCTACTCTCTATTTAATAAATTTTCATAAGCTGTCTGCTTCAGATGCATCAAAATGTGTCTGCAAGTGTAGAAGAGTTAAGACAAAATTTATATTTACAGGACATATATTAAATGATTAAAAAACATATTGTAACATTGCAACTATATCTTGTTAAATGGAGCAATACATGTAACAATCAGTTTGAACAAGGTTTATACAATTATTGTTTTATTGGAGTTTACCCATTTCCCACAAATTACCTTTAGCGTGGGAAGATGCTGCTGATGTTTAGGAAAAAAAGTGGAAATATACCCTTTCACAAAGTTTTTTTGTGTATAATAAGGCTGCTGCTGGGGCATCATAAAATGACTTTCAGGTAAAATTCTAATAGTTTAAAACCATACATATGACATAATTTGATTATTTACTTGTTTAATATGTTTGTGAGAAAAGGGGAAATTGCTTTGTTTTAGGCATATCTCCTTTTTTCACAATGTTTGATTATAAACAACTTAAGCTTGTTATTACAAAATTGTGTAGATTATGATGCAATAAAGTAACTTAAATGGAGTATGGAGAGGATTATCTGATCCAGCACTGTTCAGAAATGCCAATTTGAAATTTTTCTCATATATACATTACAAGCTAAAATAATCTTTGATAACATAGTAAATGCGGTGGAAGCTTAATTCTAAACATGTTTCTTTTTAAGAATTTCAATGATCTGACCAGTTCAACAGAAGGGAATCAAGATCCATTACCAGCAGACATTTATATCCCAAAGCCTAAAATTTCGTCCGCCACCAGGAAAAAGAAGATGCCTGAAATTTGCCAGTCCTGAGTTCTGAAAGTGAACTGAGAGCTAATATGCATAGTCATTTTGAGGGAATTGACTGATTGAGGTGTAGCCGAAATATTCCAAATAATTTCAGCAAAAATATCTCCATAAATCTAGGTGTAATTATTGAATATAGGAGAAAATATTGAAACAATGTGGAGAAATAGTTCATTATCACTTTTATCACAATGGTTTGAAAAGTCATCTTCTGCAGATACATCATAAACAAGTTATGTAAGCACCCACCAAGCCCCCGTTGGATTAACACAGACAAAGAGCATATTTACATGCTTCATTTTGGACATATTTTAGGAATCCGCTGTGGTCGAGTGGTTAGCGTCGGGGATTTCGAAACCGGGTGTCCCGGGTTCGATCCCCAGTCGCGGCACTATGGTCATGGTGGAATGCCTTGGGCAAGGCACATTTTCTAGCCTAGTACTGGTTTGTTTACCCAGGGATCATGAATAATTAAATTTAATTGCGCGCTAAATGACCTTAGCTGTCGATGCGCCATAAAACAATATACATTCATTGGACATATTTGTAAATAATTTGTGCAAAGACTTCTTCACACAGACTGTATTCATATATTTATCCCTTTCCACATACAACAAAAATATAAATGAAAGTATAATCAAGGAATACATAGAGTTTAAAACATTGTGAAAAAGGATAAAGTGTTCTTAAAAATAAATTGTTAATTTGGCCACAATGTTTTCAAATGTCATCAGATGAATGGAACACCAAAATGAGCTTGCATGTCGGAAAGCCTTAAAATGGAATATGAAATGTTGAGGGGTTTTAACTATGTTTCTGTAAAACATGACTCCACTTATATTAAATATGTACATGTAATCTAGGGGCATTATCACATTTCAATACATGCAACCAAACATTGTGGAAAAAGAAGTTTCCTTTTAAGTCATTAAAATACATTTTCTAATTTCCTACAAAACATATATGTTTGTTTATGTAGATACTACCTTTTTACAAAGGTAGTTAAAATTCATCTCAGATGAAAATTAATTATATTCAAGAAAATGCTCAATTAATGAAATAAGTTACAATATTAATAACAGAATCATTTAAGGCATTTTAGATTCTTTTTTTAAGAAACAATATTAATAACAGAATCATTTAAGGCATTTTAGATTCTTTTCTAAGTTTATTCTTGATTGCATGGGCCAATCATAATTGAGGCACCATTTGAAGTATTTTGTCAATAAATAATCTATATAGCTCTATATATATGGAAATTTACTTAAAATAAATTATCATTTATTCTTCTCCAACATAAGAAAGAGACTGAGTGTAATATTTTTAGAGTTGATATTTGAAAACACTATCTGGTAAATTTTCTTTAAGATGACCTTAACCCTTTCCCAAATACAACAAATCTGCAACAGAAGACTTCTGGTAAAAAATATGGATACTCTTGATAAAAGAAATGGCAATATTTGAATAGAATAGAAAAATATAATGAAGAAAGGAGAAACAAGCAAATTCATGAAATTTAAATCCCTCGCTTGCAGGAAATATTGTAAGATTAAAGTCCGCCGAAAGTGACGATCGAACTTGGCCAAGCTGTTAAGGTAGAACGCGCCTCTAAAAAAATATTCGAATTTCCTCACGAAATTTTGCATCACCATAATATAGCATATGCCCAATAAGATTCTGTTCTTACTTTTTTCGTATCTAAAACAGTTTTTAAACTACGAGACCTCAAAGTATACCACTGACGTCATATTTTAGACGTCTCTCAAATGTCCCTCATTAAAACAACAACAGCTGATAGTTTGGTCAATTTTAGGTTGATAGCTTCGAAATTATATCACGATTTGCATCTTAAGAATACCTTCACGTACATGTTATTTTCTTCTTTGTGTCGTACGTTTATAAAGAATAACGCGTCTATAACGTCACTTTTCAGGAGCGAAATGCCGTCGCATTAAGCGTAAGAAAAGGCGCCTTTCATTCATTAAAAAAAAATCTGTACATTTAATTTTTGAGTACCATAGTTACCTTAAATAATTCATGTATACAATATTGCACATATATTATGGTGGTTTAAATAAAAATATATTTCATCCCTTTTCATTTTCATCCTATACAAATATACCAACGGATTATACATTTGCATTGTACTAGGTAGACAATTCAACACAACATTCTGGATTGCATTAAACAGCAAACAATATTTTTATAGCAAAGAAATAAAAAGGTACATACCCGCAGATGTCCATAGATTCGTAAAATGATCATATCTGTGTATTGAGATAATATAGTTCGTAAAAACAATACTAAGGTAAAATGCATAATTATTTAAAGAATGAACATAACGGTTAGGATTTCCTGACATTATGTTCAATTCATTGAAAAACAAATATTAAAATAAACGAATAAATAGTAGTCATCATTTTCTTACCGGTAAGGCTGTTCGACCGCTTAAACCAAGCTGCATTCTAGCTGGCAGTAACGGCCTCCAACAAACTCCTTCCCTGGCATAGATTTATCTGAATAATTTCAAGGGAATTTAGGACGAGGCCATCAGTGCATAGTGCTACACCCATTTTATTGTGCAATCTTACCAGATTCTTCAATGTGATAATTGACAACCGACACCTTATTTGAATAATAGGCATTGCTTTGCTTCACGTCATCGTAATCACCCGGTGCCAGCCTACGTACAATTTCTTTTGATCTATGACTCAAATGTGTCGTGGCCTGCGACGTATACATATCAATGACAGAAACACCGTACAAGTGAATCCTGATCGAACTGTCCGGAAGCACTGACTGATTTTGATATGTACGGTTCTCATGCAATCATGCCAGCAATTATGTTATTAGACACATGTATAAATAACTGTTTGTTATGTACATGTACACTAATTAAAAACATATGTTCCCAATCAGTTCAAGCCGGCTCTATACCAGTTTTCTTTTAAGCAGTGTCAGTTTACATTGGCGTTTTAAGACGGTGGGAAGGCTGTTGTGTTTCGAACGGTGTTTCGTACAGAAAGTCAACTTCATCTGTTAAAAAAAGGCCTCTTTTCAGTATATCTTATTACACCATTATTTTTTAATCAAAAGACAAAGTCATAAAAACAGAATAAGTACAACGTAATTAGTGGGAGGTCTATTGGTTTTTTTAAACACATTTCCGTTAGAATAAAAAAAAAATGAGCCATCATAGTGAAGGACATTTTACATTATTATCCGTGGTAGGGGCAATGCAAATGACACATGCCTGTTTTTAAATTTCGTTTGACCGGAATCATAATTATAATAAAAAATAATAATAATAGTAACAACGTGAATCGTCTACCGCTGGAAATGTAGAAAGGGTAGCCGATCTCATCAAAGTGTTTTCGAGCGCACGTCCTTTCACAAGATTCACGTGCCTTTGTCTCTACAATCGGCCCAACTATTCGCTCCATTCTTTAAAAAGTTATTTAGTGGAAACCATTCATCATCTTGTGAATAGGTCAACATTTCTGAAAGATGGTAATAATTTTATTACAGCAGGTGTAGACCTATAACTGAAAATTATGTTAGTCTGCATTTTACCGGGCGCAATGTATCGAGGCGAAACAATTGCGAATTTAATTGAGTAACTTATAGGATGTATTTAGATTTCTTTACAAATGAATAAATATGCTTCTTAAAAGTTTCAAAACATTTCGGAAAAGAATAGAACATTTAAATACTCAAAGAACAAAGAATAGTTATTTAATATTGCGAAACTATTGTGAGAAATATAGAACATTTTCATAATGAGCAATTTCACTTTTTGCCACGATATTTTCAAAAGTTATCTGCTGTATGTTGGAAGTGGTTAACAAATAGGAGAGACAGTCATGATTAAATTTGAGAGAAGGATGCTCAGGAATGTCCTCCGGCGATATATAATTATTAATTCCCGGTAAAATGCATGTGCAACGAAAGTTATTATTTTTCTCTCATAAAGAGTGTTGTGCTATATGGTTATATGCACATATATCCTTACATAAAAATGCATGAAGTAAGATAATAAAAAATACTTTACCTTGCTGAAGGATGCCTTGATGCTATTTGTAAAGGACCCCTTCCTTCTTTTCGATCTTTACAAAATCTGCGATATTTAAATAATTTTCACAACTTTGACAGCTTTTTGCAAAATGTTGGACAAAATGTTGTTTGTCCACAATACGTTTTCTTGGTAAATGATCGAGTTCTCTATTTGCTTGATGTTTCTCGGTAACTTTCTTCAAGTTAAGTGATCTCTGATGAGTAACTTTCGATGCAAACCTGTCGTTTTAATGCATTTCACGCTCCATTATGCACTACAGTAGGGGTTAGATAAATTGATATTATGAAAAAACGGAGTCGGTAAGGTATACTTTTCTTGATGTCAAACAATTTTTAATACAATTATACATGAATAGATTAAACAAAATCAAAAATTAAATGTACAGATTTTTTTTAATGAAAGAAAGGCGCATTTTCTTACGCGAAACACAACGTCACTTCGCTCCTGAAAAGTGAAGTTATAGACGCGTTATTCTTTTTAAACGTACGACACAAAGAAGAAAATGACATGTACTTGAAGGTATTCTTAAGATGCAAATCGTGATATAATTTCGCAGCTATCAACCTAAAATTGACCAAACTATCAGCTGTTGTTGTTTTAACGTGGGACATTTGAGAGAAGTCTAAAAAGTGACGTCAGTGGTATACTTTGAGGTCTCGTAGTTTAAAAACTGTTTTAGATACGAAAAAAGTAAGAACAGAATCTTATTGGGCATATGCTATATTATGGTGATGCAAAATTTCGTGAGGAAATTCGAATATTTTTTTAGAGGCGCGTTCTACCTTAAGGCATTTAACCTCGTTATCAAGTTTGAAAAAAAAAACGGTTCACATTTGTGGCAGTAATTGCCGGAAACAGCAACAAACGACATTTTTTGTTAATCAAGGGGCCATAACTCCACCGAATAAAGACCGCCGAAAGTGACGATCAAACTTGGCCTAGCCCTTAAGGCGTTTTACGTTGTTACCAAGTTTGGAAAAAAAACGGTTCCCATTTGTGGCAGTTATTGCACGGAAACAGCAATTAACTCCACCGAATAAAGACCGCATGGCTAAATTCCTATAATAGAGTTTGTGAACACAATAGAGGCTCCATTTACTATCTGATCTTCATCAAACTTAGATAGTAGTTAAATATGGATGATAGCTCAGTTCCTTTCGAAAACCAGCCAGATGTGCCCTTGCATGATTGGATTATGGCCCTTGAAATTGTCAAAATTGCTATAATACAGCTTGTGAACACAATAGAGGCTCCATTTACTATATGATCTTCATCAAACTTAGATAGTAGTTAAATATTGATGAGAGCTCGGTTCCTTTCGCAAACCAGCCAGATCCGCCCATGCAAGACTGGATTATGGCTCTTGAAATTGTCAAAATTGCTATAATAGGGCTTGTGAACACAATAGAGGCTCCATTTACTTTCTGATCTTCACCAAACATAGAAAGTAGTTAAATATTGTTGAGAGCTCGGTTCCTTTCGAAAACCAGCCAGATGTACCCTTGCATAACTGGATTATGGCCCTTGAAATTGTCAAAATTGCTATAATACAGCTTGTGAACACAATAGAGCCTCCATTTACTATCTGATCTTCACTAAACTTTAATAGTAGTTAAAAATTGATGAGAGCTCGGTTCCTTTCGCAAACAAGCCAGATCCGCACATGCAAGACTGGATAATGGCCCTTGAAATCGTCAAAAGTGCTATAGAACAGCTTGTGAACACAATAGAGCCTCCATTTGCTATCCGATCTTCACCATACATACATGCTCTGGATAGAAAATGATCAAGAACCATCCCAGTAGAGCATGGGCCTCTTGTTAAAGTTATTTGATGCAGATTTATTCATTTTATTGTATATTGGAAAAGGTCATACAGGTTATGGGTTGGATCACTTTAATTAAAAAAAGATCATAATTGCCCATACATAATAAATATTTATTTACTTCAGGGTTAGGTCCAACGGATATGGTTGTTCTGAAGTCAGAAGACCACAATCTTCAGAGTAAGCTTGACAGATGTGACCACTTACACAAGTTTAAACCCAGGAACTAAGCACATCTTGTATTTTTCATTGCAAGTCAGAGGAATTAGGGATAATGAAAGAATCTCATTTGTCATTCTCCTTTTCCCACAATGCTCTCAAAGTATGTACCAAATACATTGCTCGTCCTTATTTGAAAACATCACCAGAAGAATAGGGGCACATGTTGATATAGCATAGAATAAGATACTGGATAAGGATTAACCCTTAATCTGATATCTTATCTTGACTTTTTCAAAATGAAAATAAATTGTTTTAACAAATTTGTATAAAATGTTTGCAATGAAGAAAACGTTTTGAAACATAAAAATAAGAGTATGACAATTGTTAACAAACTTGTATAAAATGTATGCTGTGAAGAAAACGTTTTGAAACATATTGAAATGATTAACCTTTTCCAACATACAACTAATTTGCACCAGAAAAATTATAACATATGAACACAAATATGTAAAACCTTTAAACCAGAAAGTGTACATGTAAGTCCTGCAAAAAGAGTTGAAAACACTGTGGCAAAAAGAGAAACAACTCATCATGAGCAATTTCTACTTTTGCCATACAATTCATCTGCTGGAGAGGCTTCAGGAAGAGTGTTGGAGAGGTTTAATAGTTTGTACATGTAATTCAGTTCCACTTTGAAATAATATGAGAAATAAAAAATCATAAAGAAACACATTTGTTAACTTGGATATATATGATTGTGTTCAAAATATATTGTCCATATGTTACCCCTAAGAAAGTGTAAAAACCTGTGGAAAATGACTTGCGAATGCATCCATGCTAAGGACCCAATTGGATACAGATTTACATAATTTGAACCTTTTATGACCACTTTCAAACGGTGCTGAGTGAGATCAGATGCAAATAAGTCATTTTACACCGGTCTGGGACCTAATGGTTGTTTTTTGGAGAGCTTCACTGAAATGTTCTGGGAAAAGGAGGATTCTTAAAATGAGCTGTTCAAGGCAAACCAATTGTGATGTAAGTTTAACAAGTGTACATAAAGATCTGCCATTGCATCCATGTTAAAGGATTAAAATGGTTACCGGTACAGTTTCCTGTGACTTTTTATGACTTAATGGTGAATGGTAAAGAATGGTTATGTACAGGTTAATCCAGATATTCATTGGCATACATGCCTTAAGCTTGGTTTCCAAAGTTGATTGATTGGGGTTTAACGCCATTTTCAACAATTTTTTAGTCATATCACCGCAGCCAGTTCACCTACTCGTATGATTTATCAGACCAGTTCTCCACACAACATACTTTCCAAGCAACTGGCTGTTTAGACTATTAGCCTATTGGTTAATGACACTTGTCACAGTGACTTTTGTCAAATGTCGGAAAGAATGTCGGCCGAGCTGGGGTTCGAACTCACAACCCCTTGACAATAAAATAATGATAAAACATGAAAAACAGTCAAATTCTTGCTGCTTCATTTATCGCGTCTAGCAGTGTAGCAATTGAATTCGAATATAGTATGCTAAGTGAATAGAAGAAAAAGTACTATTGATTTTATTGAATTAAGATCTGAACTTAAAAATTTAACCTTATCCCAGAAACCTAAAATAATGATGTTATTTTAGGTCTCTGCCTTATCTACAGGATTTTTATTTTGGAAATGTCTTTATCAGGTAAAGGGTTAAATAGAAGTACTTTGTAAACAATCCCTGATCCATTTTAGATTGTTACAATTTTGAATCATCCTTATAATTGAACAAACTTGAAAACACTGTACACATAGGGAAAGGAGAGATTGTAAGTTAGCTGTAATATAAAACAAAAAGTCATGTATAATAAGAAAAGGGTAAGCAAGATTTAAAGCAATACATCAATCTTCCGACGACCAATATCGTTTGACATAATTTAAAAAAAAAAAGAAGCCGTTTAAACCTCAGGCGTTGTGAAACCCCGTCTCTTTTATCATAATACTATAGATAGAGGCTATTTAAGGTAACACGATATTTTATTGTCGATATAGTGTGGTTTACTTGACTGTTTTACTCAACAGGCCTCTCAAAATGCTAAGTAACAAATGGATTTAATAATAAATAATATTATTTTCTCTTGCAATGCTAGACAAGAATATAGCGCATAAAAAAATCCGTAACACTTCGCTGTTGTAATATTACGATGTTGTCATCCATAATCATTTTGACATCATGAAAATACATTTCGCTCAAATACTTAAAGCTTTGTTGCTTTTATTTCAACGAAATAGTACTTCCATAATAGCGAAAACCAGGTGGAGCGTGCGTTAAGTTTTCAATCATGACGATCTCCACTTTCTCCGACATTTTCTTGTTTGTTTGTCTATTAATGCTACGCATAGGATCTGAGGACAACCGATAGAGGGTCACGTTCAGACGACCTTTCCGCCAGCCAATCAGAACCTTGCTTTCGCGTTTTTGAAAGTGAAAGTAAAAGTCTATATTTACAAAAAAAAAACTATATTTAGCATGGGATCCCAATTTTTGCAGTGATTTACACGCGTGTATAGTTCTTATGACGACCGCATCATGGCTACAAATGCGGAAATGAGGCAAAACACTGATACAGTCTTTCCCTGACCATACAGCATCGAAAAGTGTTCTTTGCTCTGGTTTAAAATGGTCTATTTTAAGTTTGCCCAACTTCGTCAATTGACGCCATTTTGAAGGTTAAGCCAAACGTTTGTTGAAACAAGTCCTCTGATTGGTTCAAATAAAAATAGCTTGGTTGATCTAAAAATAGCGATATTGGAAATCCGATAAAAAAGAAGATGAATTCGAATGGATCGCCATCAGATCTTACATTTGGTCAGATCAGTACTTTAGTCAGATTGTGGGGCGAAAAAGATCCTCCTTCTACTCCTTTTTTATTTAGAACTACGTCGCAAATACGGCATTTTCCAACCAACTCCCGGGTTACTACGGAAGCGGCGGCCATAATTGTTGTAACTAACACGGTTTTGTTACACGGCATTTCATTGGATGCGTAAAACTTTCTACGCATCCAATCAAATTACAGAGCGGGGATTTCAATTTCTAAAGAGGCCGTCCGCCAAGGGTACTTATGGGAATGCTAATGTACGAAGTAGCCTTGGCTGGCGAAGATGAACGTAGGGGTGAAAAGTAAAAGTTGCATATTTGTAATGTTTTGTAACTGCTTTTTTGTCTTCGGATATTTGTCAAGTTACATGACAATTTATCAGTATCTGTTGTGGCCTCCTCCTGTGGGTAAATGGGTGCAATGTGTGAAAGTTTATTTTCTTCACTCATGATGATAAATCCGTATATCTAAACTTTGTAACAAAAAAGTTATGCCCAATTTAAAAGTGCACACTTTCTTTTTCGTTTGAGTATATATATATACGTGTAGATGTAGGAACATGTACATTAACGTAAGAATATATATACTAAAATAAACATGAACCAACATCTATAGGTAACGGTGTAAAGCCATACCCGAAATTGTTTAAATCTAAGCAAACTAATTGCCTGTTGGCCAATAGTAATAAATCGCATCTTAATAACGCCCCCACTGGATGCCTCTCTAATAGAAAAACAAAAGCACCAATGTTAATAACTTTCTTTTATTTCCCGGCTGTAAAAAAAATCATAATATCAATTTTTAATTACAACATTTCATTTGAATACTACAATTCAGGTTATATACCCCACGCCGACATTTTTATGGCTTCAGGGTGTTTCTTGCCTGGCCTTTAATTCAGCCAAACTATTGACCTCATCTGGTATGTAAAATCCTGCAGTTTAAAACATCGATGTATATTCATAATCAACGTAGCTGTTCGTGCTTAAGGTGCACACGTTACAGTTTACACATTAAGATTGGGTTTCTAAACTTTATTTTCGAAACAATTCGGACTAATCCATTATTATATATATGAGCCGTGTTCCACCAGAAAACCAACATAATGGGCTCTGTGTAATGTATCAATTCAGATCAGCGCAGTTCGCGCAGGCTAATCCGGCACGACACATTCCGTCTCAGGGGGGTAGAGGTGTATAGCGTAATGATTCCTGAAACAGAAAATCCACAGGAGGCGAAAAGTGTCTGCGCGGCATGATTTGGCTGATCCGGGTCGATACTTTACGCAGAGTGCACACGGATGGTTTTCTCGTGGAACGGCTCATATATATAGAGAACGATATATCACTTTTTAAACTAATGTTTACGTGTCTTCTGAGAGTATTCAACTATTTGAATGATATTGACATTTAGTGTTTGCGTCTTTTAACATCGAGACGTGCGTTATTAGTGGTCTTAACATCGGTACACGCATCTCTACGCCCTCGGGTTCACGGTAGATATATCGACTGCGGACATGGCCAGGCCAGTGGAAGGTAAATTAACATTTACTTATCTAATAGTTGTATGTGTCTTGTTGATTAATAACTTTCATGTCGTTTAATTATATATTTGTATATAGAAACAAAATATGAAATTAATTATTATTGAATTATTTCATTCATAGTTCCATCTTCTGTCTTATATAATACCTTTGATTCCCCCTAGAAACAACGTTATGAAGATAAATATAATAATTTAAAGGCATATAAAATCAAAGATAAAAAGAAATCCATATTAATTACAGGCTGTTTATAAGAGTGTATGTTCAGGTATGGGCATATTTTAACTTGATAATAAAGTGTGCAGGTTAAAGATGATATTTTACACCGGCTGTAAGGATATTAATTACAGTTTGAAAAGATTTGATAGGTATAGAAAATGTGTAGAAATGTTATCAAGACATTTATACAGTGCATTATTGATTTTAGACAAAAATGTAGATGTGGGGGAATCAATGCTCTTTCCGCTTACTCAATGGACTCGTCTCATAATCGTTCGTTCAAGGATGCGATCCATTCCTCGAGGTGTTTGTACTTACTTCTCTTGATTGTTCATGCATCTCTGATGGAAATGCACAGGTTTCATACGGGATAGTTTTAAATATCCTGGATGTGTGTAAGGGTTGGGAAGATGTTCGGATGCGTGGGTTATACATATTTCTTCAATATGCTAGTCATCTTTGAAATTGAGTGTTAAAATGGTAGAAAGCTCTTTGTCGCCCTCAGCCAAACGTTTGGTGACATTGTCTCTGAGTGTCTCTTCAGCTGCTGAACGGTAACAGTGACATTGTCTCTGAGTGTCTCTACAGGTGCTGAACGGTAACAGTGACATTGTCTCTGAGTGTCTCTACAGCTGCTGAACGGTAACAGTGACATTGTCTCTGAGTGTCTCTTCAGCTGCTGAACGGTAACAGTGACATTGTCTCTCAGTGTCTCTACAGTTGCTGAAACCAGGGGCGTAGCTCCCTTTAGGCACTGTAGGCACGTGGCTACACATTTTTTTTCTCAAAATGCAGCTGCGGCAATAGACATCTGCGTAATGTATCGACCAGATCAGCCTGCGCTGTCCGCGCAGACTGATCCGGCCGACACATTCCGTCTTAGGGGGATAGATGTATAGAGTAATTATTCCTAAAACAGAAAATCCACACGAGGCAAAAAGTGTCTATCCGGGTAGGCCTGTTTGGCATGCTAAGGCTTATCCGGGTCGATACTTTACGCAGAGTCCACAATGTTGATTTTTCTCACGAGACGGCCTACACATTGATTATTGCAAAGCTACCCCCTGGAAACATTGCAATGTCGTTGTGTGCTGTAAACCACACATCTTCATCTTCAACTGTGTTAATTTGAACTAGTCGTAGAACTGTTGCTCGTTTGACCAGGCGATTAATGTCTTCGTCATTCCCGTAGTCTTTTGCCAAACGTTTGGCAGCGATTGGGAGAAGCCAATCACTTATGAATGAAAACAGTAATATGTACGGTTCACATAATAAAGATAAATGTACATAAACGTGACACAACATTGTCTGAAGCCAAACTGACTGATTTAAATGTTATAAGTAGTTAACTGTTAAGTGTAATGTAGATCTTTTAAAGATATCAAAATTATGATGAAATTATTTCTTACATAAATAAATCACCATAACAGAAAGGACTCTTAATTAATAATTGGCAACAAAAAGAAATCTCAACAAATTGACAATTCGGCGACTGGTTCAGAACCTTATAAATACAAATAAAACTATATTATAACTTCACGATCGTACAGCATAATTAATTTGAACAGGTAGCATTGTACAGTTTGTCCGGAATATCAGCAAAGAAAAAATACCTGCAATTCTAACCCGAACGCAAGCAGCGCTAACATTGTCAATAGATGTTCTCTCTCTGACCTAAAGGTGTTGAACTCCAGATAATAAATGGTATAGTCAAAGTTTAAAAACAGTTCAAAAGCTGTCTTGAAATATTAGAGTCATAATTCTGGGATCAAATTAAAGTAATAATTTCGCTATCCAGTACAATAAACATCTAAATATTGATCGTTCATGCTTCATTTTTACTGGGAAGACATACCCAATAAGGCAAATTTTGTACATTTTCTCGACTTTCAATTGACTGATTTTCAACATTTACTGCACAAAAAGTTTTAAACTTACTTTGTTGTCACTATAAGCAATATTTGCCGAAGATTCAACTCCAAATTGTGATCTCCATCTGGAGTTCAGCACCTTTAAATTTGAATTTTAGCTCGCCAGGACGTTGTCACGTGACGGACTTTGGCGTCAGTTTCGTCGTCAGCGAACTGGTTAAGTTAATCGATAAGTTGTTACCTTCAAGCCCCCAACGGCGAGCTACTGTGTCCTGTGACAACTCTTTTAATGTTTAGTCATTAGCCTTTGTCCTAGAAATTTTCTCATTTTTTACCAAACTTTCTGCAGATGACTCGTGTGTTTTCCGTGGGACACACTTCGTTTTAAGTACCAATGAATGCTGGTCTGTGTCTGGACAACTACAACCTACACAATTAAGGGAGCCTATTGTATCTACTTGCAATCAAAGCGTTATACTCCAGTTTCTTTTTTAGGATACATGATATGTGTACTTATATTTGCAATCTAAGTTCAGACGGCAGAAAAACTAGAATAAAGTGCTTAATACCCATTGCTGTTAAAAGAAGAGTTGCTCATGATGGAAATAGCTATCACGAAGTTAACGACGATTTTTTAGTCAGTAACACAAATGTTTTATGGGCCTAGCGAAAATGAGTATTCATTAAAGTAGTTTAATATACAAGTCGACGTTCTATCAAATCACCGGGTCATTAAATACATAAAAGGAGAACCTTGATATTATAAATAATTGAGTTAAAATACATTCTCACAAAAGAAGCAATGCACTGCCTTAATCTGTCTAACTGATAGAGCAAAGTATGTACGGTGTATATCTACTCCTGACTACAAATGAGCCGTTCAACGAGAAAACCAATATGATGGACTCTGCGTTATGTATCGACTTAGATCAGCCTGTGCAGTTTGCAAAGGCTAATCCGGACCGATACATTCCGTCTCAGGGGGATATAAGTATAGAGTATCGATTCCTGAAACAGAAAAACCACAGGAGGCGAAAAGTGTCTGCCGGGTTAGCATGCGCGGCATGCTTAGGCTAATCCGGGTCGATCCTTTACAAATGTTTGTTTTCTCGTAGGACGGCTCAAATGTTAATATATTACAGTTTTCAAAAGGCATTATGTTAATTTGAGATACTCGCCTAAAAGGTGTGTAAGTTATAGAAAGTTTCAAAAATCAGTTGGTTGAAACTTCCAATTATAGACAGTATATCGATAAAGAATAAATTTGTTGTTGCAATAAAAAGGTCAACTAAATGATCCGTAGCGTTTATATGATGGGAAAAGGTTTCGCTGTATGAGTTTCAAAATCGCGTAAAAGGGTGTCAGCTCTCAGGCGCGTATTAAAATATGCAATAAAAACTGAAGGCTGAGGGGGGGTTAAGGGATATGAAGAATGAAACATGGGTATCAGCCTGCCACTTCGTGCAGTTTGGAACTGCCTCGGTGGTGTAATGGTTATGATATCCGCCTCGAGGGCGGGCGACCAGTGTTTAATCCACGGCCAGGTCATACCAAAGACTTGAAAGTGGTAGTAAGTAGTCAGCACTGATAATTTACACAGGAAACGCCGTAAAATGACTGAAATACTGTTTTGGGAAATGTATTATTTCCCCCAAAACAGTTGTAAACGTCATCTGTTTCATCGAATGAATGTATATTGTTTTATGGCGCATCGACAGCTAAGGTCATTTAGCGCGCAATTAAATTTAATTATTCATGATCCCTGGGTAAACAAACCAGTACTAGGCTATAAAATGTGCCTTGCCCAAGGGCACCATGACCGTAGTGCCGCGACTGGGGATCGAATCCGGGACACCCGATTTCGAAATCCCCGACGCTAACCACTCGACCACAGCGGATTCTTCGAAAGAGTTATATGTGACAGATAGATATACATGTTGAAATTGTTATTAAACTGCCGTTACTTACAGGTTTGAAACAAAGATTTACGTCTGAAAGTTAGCCAACATGCATGTACATCTTGTATATATATAGTTTAGTTTATTTATTCAACGAACCATGTGGCAACAAGTTACAAGTTACAACAATACAAACATTAAACATACAAGAAATTACACGTGAAACATGGCAGCATGTCATTTTTTTAAACAAACATGTCAGATCTAGTTGCACTTGCACGCTATCAGAGCACTAGATGAGGGGCATAATTCATGTTCTTAAATCAGTATCAGAACTTCGAACCATTTGGTGTGCTTTTTCAAAAGACTAAGGTCTGAAAGAATATGGAGAGTCTTCCTTTAATACGCCTACTTAATATCAACGATCTTTATCATCTGAATCAACCGTGCATCCGTGATCTAAGTGCATCCTGCAAGATATGCATTGTATCCTGTGATTGTTCCTTTCCTGTTATTGTCCCTTTCTTGCAATGTTCGATTTAAAACCACATTAACCAACAGGGAAGACCAAGATATGTCTATACATAAACGTCCAGTCATTGTTTGATCTATTTCGCCTCCTATTCAATTAGTAGATCAATGGACGAGAGCCCAGCCTCGGTGGCTCAATCGGTAGCAACGCGGGCTGTCAATAAGGGGTTGTGAGTTAGAACTCCAGCTCATCCTAAATTCTTTCCAACATTTGACAAAAGTCACTGTGACTCGCTTCATTCGTTTTCCACCAATGGGCTTATAGTCTATGTGGAAAACCAGCCAGTTGCTTGGAAAATATGATGTGGGAAAGCCAGAAAACGCATGGACAGGTAAACTGGCCACCTTGATATGACTGCAAAATGGTTGAAAACGGCGTTAAACCCTTATCAATCAATATATCGTAGTACGAGAACATATCTGAAATCACGGATGATTAACTCAGCAGATGAGGGTTAATTCTTAAGCTGATATAAACGATTTCCGACAGCATATGTATGCAACATATAACTTTTGAAAACATTTTTGAAAAAGGAGAATTACCTCAAAACAAGCTATTTCTCCTTTTGAGTCAATATTTTCCAAAAACGGTATTAACTTTTCAATATTTCGACGTTTCAATCTAGGCAAAAAATATTAACTCTGATTTCATAATTACTTCAGTAAGCGTATAAGAATCATTAGTGTTTAAATAATAAGTAAACGGATTCAGTATTGTATTTGTGAACATTGCTAAATTACACATTTTGATTAATCTATCTTTATTGTTGCCCACCACTTAACAAAGATAATATGTATTTCATGTAATCACAAAAGAAGGTGGGATATATTCAGGTTATCCTATTAAACTAACCGAGAACTTGGATGTCTTCAAATTACTGCTTTTAACTAGCACCTGTTCGAGCGTTCAGTGTGTTAGGGCAATCTCAATACACCCCAGATCCCTCTTCCATGGGAAAATAAATATCGTTTTAAAATCATGAATAAAGTGGTTATGCCTAGTTTATGTTTTCTGTATGTGCTAAAAAGATGCTCATAAAATGCACCAGATGCAATGTTGGATTTTAAAAAAATCCCGCGGGAGCATGCGTATACTTGATTGTAATCCAGGTACGCCCCTGGAACTTCACCCTTTAACAGGATACTAGATACCGAGAACTCAAATAACTTCGATTCCCTATGCAATGTCTTGCTTATTTTCTTCTGTTAAGCTTCGTGTTCAATGTGAGTTATTGTGAATGCCCCTTGTCAGTCGTGCGTCGTCTGTCTGTCAACATCTCCTCCTCTGTATCCACTGAATTGGAAAGAAACTGCACAGCAAGCATCCTCGCAATGTTCTCAAAACATTGGTTTCCATGGCAATAGAAAGAAAACAAATGAAGTTGGCAGATTTTCAAATAGTTTTGCAGAAATTATCCTTTGGTGACTCTTTATTAAAATTATTCAAGCCATGTAGATTGGTCGAAACACATAATACGGCATAAGTGAAAACTTTAAAACTCTTCTCGTCCGAAAGTATCAAGCCAATTTTCAAATAAGTTTACAAAGATTGTTCCTTTGTTGACCCTCTATCTGAGCCCCGGTAGCTCATTCGGTAGCGACGCGGGTTGTCAATCCACGGGAAGTGAATTCAAATCCCAGCTCGGCCAACAATCTTTCCGATGTGAACTGGCCGCCGCGATATGACTGAACAATTGTTGAAAACGACGTTAAAGCCCAATCAATCAATCCATCAGATTCCGTCAAGCCCTTATGATTGGTCAAAATCTTAGCCGCCCTGGGGCGGGATTGATTTGCAATTTTATATGGCTTTAGTGAAAACTTTAACTACCTTATCCGACGAAATTATCTGGCTGATTTGAAGATAAGTTCTTTAAGATTCCTTCAAGCCATGTTGAATGGACAAAAAACATGACAAGCAGGATCATCATCATCATATGGGGTTGTTTACCCTCGCCTATCGGCATTAAGCCATTTGACGAGCAGCTATTGTTCTCTAACAAGCAGGATCCGGGCTGTTTTACTCTTTATGTCCAGAGTGTAAGATTTTGAAATGTATCTCCTCAGAAAATAAAAGTCTGGTTTTGAAATACTAACTGGTACATTTCTTTGGTGACCTTTGATCAGTTTGCTCTAGTCGTATTAATTTGACAAAGGCCAGACAACATAGGGTTGGTTCAGGTTTGTTTTGCCTTGTAGCAGTATAGGTATACTGAACTTCTTTGAGCCTTTGTATCAGCTTACCTGACTGCAAAATGAGGTATTGTGGTTGACTGTTTGGTTGACTGTGGGGAATTTACAGTGATTTACTAAGGTGAGCGATCGAGAGTCATCATTCCCCTTTTGTGTGTTAAAAAAAACTTGCCCAAATATACTCCTGCACCATAAACATGTTAAATACGTACATGTGTAATTCGTTGATTGACGTTTAATCCCGTTTTCAACGGTATTTCAGTTATATCACATCTGCATGTTCACATAACCTGTGTTTCGTTCACCTGTACTCCACACAACATTTCTTTCCAGGTAACTGGCTACCTTCCTATATATAATTTAGCCCATTTGTAGAATACAAACGACACTAGTCACAATGTATTTTTATCAATCATGAGGGAAATGCATGTCTAAGCTGACCCATGGATTGATAACTTATGTCGTTACCAATCGAGTTTTTTTTGCTTTCCAATAGTGAAATTCGATCTAATTTATATTCGACCATCTGTTCTTCTTTTCAGAAAATTTCCTTTAGTCAATCATACGATTCCTTTCTCCCTTCAATTGTGTCAATGTTTACGTATCCTACATACGCATTTATTTCGTTTTATAAGGTAAATCTAAAATATAGAATACATATAATCAGGTACGTAGATAAAATCATATCTACGTCCCTGGTATAACTAATTTACATACCTGTACTTTAATAAGAAAAGAATTATCATATATCACGAAAAGAGACTCATTATAAAAAAGATAATTACATTAAAGGCCATTATCTGTTAGGGATTCGAACCCGTGACCACTGTATTTGTAGTTGTATGTGTTACGTACAAAGTGTTGTATGTGTTACGTACAAAGTGTATTACGATATATGTTGACGACCGATTTTATTTTACTACAATTAGAACAAAACGTCAGGTGTACATCAAGGACACATGCTTATAGTAATTGCTTGGCACGTTTTGTTTTTACAAAGATGTCATTAACCCAATTACCGATGTGACTATTTGATATTATTCCCAATCGAAACATTTGTTGACGACTGAAGGAAAGGAAATATCTTAATGACTGGTTGTACTTATGTATCAAAAAAGTATAAACGATTGCAACAATATATGCCATGCCCTGGATTAGAATTTCTTTAATACGTGTCTTTGTTAACACAATCAGCTAGAGGAGTAAATGGGGGAAGATCAAGATGGTGTCATTGTGCTCCTAAAAAATTAACACACACGTATACTACACTATCTGCACTTATGGTGCGTGATGATATATAAGACAAGTGTGTTATGTTTATTTATAATTGTAACTTATTTGCATATTTGGCGACCCTAAAATTGTTATGCCTTACATTGTTACTGGGTAAAGACTGGGTAAAGGCTGGGGGGTGTCTGGAGTGGGGGAGGGGAGTGGACGGGGCGGGGTGTTTAGTTAAATTTAGTCTTGTTATGGGTCTGAAAGATAGTTCTAAAAATTAGAGATTTTTCAGTCACAAATAGTAAATAAATAAATAGGATACATAATGTGTTAACATGTTATCCCATTACCAAAACATTAACTATAAACAAATTAAGTCAAGGATATAACACAGATTTGGTAACCTTACGTTACCAATGCAGGCGACACAAACACTATTGCATTTGCTCATGTTTCAAAATTAGTCGAACAGGTTGTCAGATTTAGAAAACTAAAAGAGACACATGGTGCGAAAATCTATAACTTTTGTATCATCAGTAAGGGTTGTACAAGTTTATACACACACATAAAGGGTTCAATTACGACAGTAATATAATTATATACGAAATACATTTAGATCACTGATATTATTTGAAATTCTAAACAGTGAAAATATGACTTAAATAGCTGCTGTTTTACTTGAAATAGAAATAATAGTTATGCATTTTAATAATAACTGTTACTTATGTCATGAAAAGGTCTTAGACAGTTCCAGTCAACGGTATACAGCTTGACTTGGGAGACTGCAGAGACTAGTCTAAACAGAAGATAACAGAAATGTTGTGTCCTTGCTATATCTACCAGAAAGCATTAAAAGGAAATAAGAAAGTATCAACAAAAAAAAACTTTGACATGCCAGGAAAAAGATTACTTATTTGATAACAAATTGGAATTAGATTTCCATCTATAAAAGATACAAGATACAAGATACAAAGTTTTATTTTGTAAATAAAGGCCTCCGGCCCACAATACATAACAAATGATGTGAGTTACGTATACAATATCCATGCTATATTTGTAATTCATTTCTTTTTAAAAAACAATATATGTAATATGAGACTTTTCTTTGGTTTTTGCTAGACAAAAAAGGTGTCCTGTACACAGACCAATTTACTCGGGAGAGAGACAGTTTATTGAAGATGTTGACATTGCCGACACGGAACCATGACACCAATCAGAACGAGATAGAAACATGGAGTAATAAGGTTGAATACCTTCTGGCTCTAATTGGCTACACAGTAGGAATTGGATCAATATGGCGATTTCCAATTGTATGCGCCCGTAATGGCGGAGGTGCCTTTATTATACCCTTTGTACTACTGATGATACTGATCGGTGGGCCGCTTTACTATCTGGAGATATGTCTAGGACAGTTCACCGGCAGAAGTCCTTGCAAGGCCTTTGAATTTTGCCCCCTTCTGAAAGGTAAACATTTTTAAAAGCTATTTATGTGCATTTAGTACAAGAAATTATCTTATATCGGATAGATTGATTGATTGATTTTTGCTTCATTGATTGGGCGAAATAGAGAGCGAGGGGGGGGGGGGAGAGAGAGAGAGAGAGAGAGAGAGAGAGAGAGAGAGAGAGAGAGAGAGAGAGAGAGAGAGAGAGAGATAGAGAGAGAGAGAGAGAGAGAGAGAGAGAGAGAGAGAGAGAGAGAGAGAGAGAGAGAGAGAGAGAGAGAGAGAGAGAGAGGGAGGGAGGTAGAAGGAGACAGAGATACAGAGACAGAGACAGTAGAGACAGAGACAGCAGAGACAGAGAGACAGATGTTATGCTTTAAGCCGTCATAAATCTTTTTCAGGTATTGGATATTTGATGGTAACCATGGTAACCTTTATCATGTGGTATTACCAGACAGTGATGGCGTGGATAGTTTACTATTTTTACCAATCATTCAGACTGACATTGCCGTGGTCAACGTGTACAAATTGGTGGAATACACAGTCTTGTCGAGGTAATACATTTCCCTCAACATGTCACCAATTATCTAATGTATACAAGGTTCATTGCAAAATATCAAACTCACAAAATTAACACGTGATAACCAATCTATTCACCAGAACTAAATGATGAAGTCAGCAGAACTAAATGATGAAGTCAGCTGTTCAAGTTTGCGCCAAGAAGCGGTGGGTCGCGGGGACTTGGTAGTAACGACTTTCCCTCGTTTTCGCTCAGGGCTCTGGGATAGCATATTAAAACGACTGACTCTTTTGTGTCAGAATAAATGAACCAGTAGAACTGGTAACTAATCGAGGAACGCCATGTATAAAGAGGCGTAAAACACATTACAAACAACCACGTCAAATGATAAGATCAGACAGGACCATATCAATAGTTCAACACTATAGGGTTTAATTTTACATTAATGACCCGAAACTGACATTTGTGTCGAATACATAGGAGCCGTTCCGCGTGAAAACCAACAGTATGGCCTCAGCGTAATGTATCGAACCAGATCAGCCTAATCCGGCCCGACACATTCCGTCACAGGGGGGAAAGAGGTATATAGTAATGATTCCTGAAACAACAAATCCACAGGAGGCGAAAAGTGTCTGTCCTGGTTAGCTTGCGCCGCATGATTAGGCTCATCTGCATCGATACTTAACGCAGAGTCCACAATGTTGGTTTTCTCATAGGACGACGGCTCATTAGTGACTCGCTTTTACTGTTATTTTTCATGTTTCCTATTTGTGTGTATTTTAACGAAATCGGGATATGACTGCAACGTCCTTCAAACTTCAAAATATGTTTTTTGTATAAACAACATACAAGCAAACAGATGATACTCTGGTAAGATTATGGGTGTGCACAGACTCATCCGAGTATGCTCTGTACACATATGCAATATGACTCTAAGTCGGCGTCGCTGCTTGTTCACATTTTGATTGTTGCAGATATTCGAGACACGAACGTCCTTTCAAACAGCACCAGTTTGTATCAGTCGTCGGCAAATGATAGCGCTGTGAACACGACTAGACCGCACAGTGTGAGTCCAGCCGTTGAGTTCTGGGAGTAAGTTTTCAGATCTTCTTTATTTTGTAGCGTAAACTTTACATAGATTCTAGTAACATACAAAAAAGTCATGAATGAATTATAACTCATAAGTATTAATTCGATATAACATATACATATTCCAGGATGAACAACGCATAGATATTTACATATGTTAACTATATATACTTCATCAATTTTGTTGGTACAATGCAATGTCAAAATGTTCAATAAAGGGTAATGTCAGATTAATTTCTATGAGTAGTTTTGTTTATTTATAACAGTTTCACGTCACACGAAAACCGCCATTAAATACTTTTGGAAGATGAAACTTAAGTCCTTCACATGTTTTATATATTTTGCATATAACGTTAAAACTAACTTTTTATAAAAGGGTCAGGACAGAAAATTGTGCAGTTGTCTGAAATGATAAAAGTTGCTAGAATTGTTACAACTAATGGCCTATGATGCAGTCATTTCAACACTTATATCGTTAAATTATAAACATATTGCATTGTTTTGTCATGAACACCATGTCGTGGTTTCATGCCTCTTAAGTTAATTCAAATTCCCTTTCTAAATGGCTTGAAAATCATGTTTCATTGTGAGTATGTGATTAAACTTGTGAATGTACATGTATATAGATCGGTGAATACGGGGATGCTAACCTTCTTATGCTGTAAAATTACTACTTTCAGACACAATGTATTACGAAGATCTGACACACTGGAGGAATTTGGTGGGATACAATTACACCTGTCTATATCGCTGCTTGTATCGTGGATCATCGTACTGGCCTGTTTATTTAGAGGAGTCAAATCACTTGGAAAGGTTTGTTTGTTTTATTCCGTTTTCAACAATATTCAAATTACCAATATAGCACGGCAGCAGAACAATTTTTATTAAACCTCGAGTTACAAACAAACCACGCCTCGGTAGTATAGTGGTAGAGCGTCCGCTTCGGGGTCGATCCCCGGCCGGGTCATACCAAAGACTTTAAAAATGATAGTAATGAGTGTCCTCTTTTACGCTCAGGGTTGAGGAGTTAGGATTACGACTGACTGGCCGGTGTTAGGATAAATGAATCAATTATTATAATTTTATTACTAAAATAATTAGGCCCATAATACAACATATATATATATATATATATATATATACAATTCAAATAATCTTATAAATGAATCAATAGTACTGGTAACTTACCCAGGAAACGCCGTGATATAAATGAAACATTCTTAAAAGCGGCGTAAAACACCAAACAATCAGTCAATGAAGCGTTACAAACCAATATGGGCAGTAAGTATACTTTGTCTAATGGGTAACTTACCATGACCGATACGAAGATAGGGATTAAAGGAACAGCCATTTATAATCAATTGTAAAACATGTCCTTTTAGATCTCACTGGATGTTCGCTATTATTGTAGAACACATACAGAGTGGGTGATAAGTGTTTTATTCATTTTGTCTGATAATTGACAACAGGCATTGTGATTATCGTAATTTGCCTTCCATCCATTGGCTAACAATATGTGTACGAATGGAGCCAATTGACCGGAAGAATAGTGTAGAGTAATGGTGCGACGAGAGGATGGATGCATGATTAGAAGAACTGGCCGCCGTGATATAACTGATATTGTTCTCTTACAATGAGTGTGTCCCATGTAAAGGTCAATGAGATTGTGTATTAATTTGTACTCATAAAATCCACAAGGATTCATTTATTAGAATATATGAACAGACAGTCAATAGAACACATAGTATATACAAACTCTAAAACAGCAGAGTTGCGGGAGAGAAAATGTCCGACATGTGAGGTACAGGTTCCGTATCAACCAAAATAATATAGTATTTGTATCATAGTCTTACTTGTGCAGTACACGCTTTTGTGTTCTTGTTTGTAATTTGGAAGAAATTACATCTGACATGCAATGTAAAACCGATATTTGAATGTATTATAGTTATTTGGAATGCAGTTTATAAACCCCTAACACAATTAAAAATATTTTTAAATGCAAACTGTACATACTTGTTGGATCTAATAGGGTTGTTTTTAGTAGTATTTCAGTTATATCACGGCGTTTCCGGTGTAAATTACCAGTACTTTTCAGACGCCGATTCCTCAGTCGTAATGCTATCCTCGTAACTTTAAGTCTATAAGAGTCTTTCAGCGCCAAAGGCAATATTGAGCTTTTTGCAAACAATACAGATTCAGGTGAGGCAGCTCGTAATGAGCTGTCTCACCTGAAATCTGCATTGTTTGGCTGTAAGTTATAAAGATATTCCAAAAATCCTATAACATGAAAATAGTTTCGTCCGAGTTTGAACATAGAAGAGTCTACTTTAAACAATTCGGCGCTGAAAGGGTTAAAGTGGCCAAAGGCTATTACGTACTTAACCCTTTCAGCGCCGAATTGTTTAAAGTAGACTCTTCCATGTTCAAAATCGGGCGTCTCCATTTCTCATGTAATAACAGTGTTGGACTAGTTTAATAAATAGAAGGCAAACAATGCTGATTTCAGGTGAGACAGCTGGTTACGAGCTGGCTCACCTGAATCTGCATTGTTTGCAAACTCATCACTATTGCCTTTGGCGCTGAAAGAGTTAACCTTCTTCTCGCAAATTACTTACACAACCAATATTATACAAAGATTGTTCAAAGATAAAACTGGTAGGATGACATTTATATTTGTAAATGTATCTGCTACATATTCACAAAAAGTATTCGATATTGAATCACATTCTACATTTAACAAATTAAATAGACTCCGTGCTCTTTGAAACGGTGTTTCACGGTGTCTGACTTTCATTCCGTGCTTTTCTTTCAGGTTGTATATTTCACGGCGTTGTTTCCGTACGTTTTACTGACAATATTACTTATTCGAGGAGTCACGCTTGATGGCTCTGCAGACGGCCTGCTGTTCTTCTGTAAACCGTCATTCCACAAACTGATGGAAGTGCAGGTCGTACAGTATTACTTTATAATAATAACCTGTCCACTACCGTCCTTACCATTTTGTTAAACAAAACTGTATTACTAGTATTAGGGAAGGAACACATTCAAATTCATAATTTGAGTCCGTGCGTGGGAGAAAAAGGTACACTTTGGTATTTCTAAACAGTGTAGGTTCAGATCAGCCTGCACACATGCTCCGTCACTATCAGTCTTATCGTATCATTTCAATAATCTGGTCAGGGAAGTAAAACCGATTTTAGTACATTATTTAACAGTGGTTACAACTGTAGCCCATCAAGGATGACAGGGTTTCAATAACAGTATACGCCCCTTTAATTTCTCAAGGAAAAGGGTTAACTGATACGATATTTTCGAAAATATCTTAAGGAAAATGTATTATAACGATTTCGACAAATGGAAGTATAAATTCCTAATTATTCGTGATTTCCCTTTTCCGACAATGTATTTCAATTCTGTTACGAAATCGTACTTCAATTGTTCTTGTTTTACCTCAGAAAATCGAAGAAAATAACATGCAACAACTGTAACCCAGATCACACTTCCAAAATAATAAACTCGTTAATGTTAGTTTCTCTACTATTCGTTTAGGTATGGTTAGACGCCTCCTTACAGGTATTCTATTCCCTTGGACCAATATGGGGTGGAGTGATTACCATGTCAGCACACAACAAATTCCATCAAACAGTTATAAGGTGAAACAGTTTCCTTTGTACTCAGGTACAATAGGGGTGTAATTGAGGTTAATTCAAATATTGCTTCGGGTCAGGTTCGACATCATTTGAAAGTTGGCGACGTGGAACGAAAACCGACTTATTTTAAAATGAGTGGTCATTGTGGTCAGTTCATCGTTCTTGTAGGTCTCACTAGATGGCAAACAGAGAAAAATGTACACCTGAAATATTCCAAACCTTTATCTTTGCTCGAAATATCCCAAAGGTCGCCTGTCGTGAGACATGGCTCAATTATGTAAGACAGTCTCATCATGTATCTTAACCCTTTCCCACATGCAACAAATCTGCAGCAGACGACTTTTAAAACATAATTTCAAAGGTGTGAAATATCTCCATAAATGAAAGTTTAATCATTAAATAGAGTTGAAAACATTGTGGCAAAGGGGGAAATGGCTCATCATGGGCAATTTCTCCTTTTGACACAATGTTTTCAAAAGTCGTCTGCTTCAAAATGCGTAGGAATGCGCCTGCAAAGTGTTAACTGCTTGAAATAGAGATGATGGTCCGCGTGGATACTGTTATAACTGCTGAACGACCCCTGTTCTCGGACACCTTTGACTCCTTCGACACTGTGTAGTGTGCAATCCTATGTGAGGTTAAAGATGGTGACGTTCTAACCGGAGGCTGAACAGTTATGTAAAGATTCTAAAGCGAACTGTAAACGCTTTTGAAGCACTTTCGTGTTTTACATTTGTTTTACATTTGTTAAAAGATAACGGTGCTCAATGTCAAGAAACTTAGCGCCATTATTGCAGCTGTAAAGAAATAACTGCCTACGCATCAATGTGATCGAATCAAAATCGACATTGTTTTATAGCATTTTCCTGAAAACTTTGACTTATTGCATAGTGCAGAGCCAGATTAGGTTGTGCGGATGCGCAGGCTGATCTAGATCTTCTTGGATCGCAAAATCCTCGGTGTTGGATTTCACAGTGCACCGATCATTTGTTTCACACATACAGCGAATCTGCATCAACCGACTTTGAAAATATCCGGGCAAAAACATGGAATCATTCTATATATGAAAGTATAACTATTGAACAGAGTTGAAAACATTTCTTATAATAAAGCAATGATTGCCAATACTTGCAGACGTGTGCTTTTGCAAGTAGCGGGTCGAATTCACTAAGACGTGAATTAGTCATGTTAATTTCTTTCAGAGAAGCCGTGATCGTGTGTTTGGTGGATGCATTCACAGCTCTGTATGCCGGTCTTGTTGTATTCTCAGTGCTCGGGTTCATGGCCAAGCAAGCCGGCGTGCCAATACAGGATTTGGCCCTCTCAAGTGGTATGTACTATATCAGTGTTTTATAGTGGCACAGTGTTTGAGAGTAGGAAACAGCGCAAAAAAGATGGCTTTACATACTAAGATTTGTCAAATAGTACAACAGACCTTGTTGAAAACTCCCCGGCTGATATAAATGTATAACGCTGGCACTTATACATTACATTAAATTGCTTGATCGATTAAAATTTTAACCTTTACGCCTTTCGTAAATGTATTACCACTGCTGTATTTTCCTAAAACAAAACTAGACGGTATGCAAATCGTGATCTTTGCTTTAACTGCTTCAGCGCCCTATTGTTTGAAGTAGACTATTCCGTGTTCAAAACCGTTGTAAATGAACGTATTTTAGACTATAAATTAGTGTGCCAAGTTGGTAGACAATTCAACTCAAACATTTAGGAAATTTTAGTAAATGAACAGATATAATTTGATAATTCAATAACGTTTTTACTTATGATGAAGTCATAAGTTCTTGTCGCTGTCCGTCTAAATAATGCACATGTATATGACCTTACTCTCTCTCATTCTAGGCCATGGCTTGGCTTTTGTGGTCTACCCAACAGCGGTTAGTTTAATGCCTATACCACAGCTTTGGGCTGTTATGTTCTTCCTAATGATGGTCCTAGTCATTCTAGACTCGTTGGTAAGTATTAAAGACCTTGCCACAAGAAGATCTACAAGAAACTCACCATATAAGCCGTCCCTCGAGAACACCAACAATGTGGACTCTGGATCAGCCTAATCATGCCGCGCAGGCTAACCCGGACAGACACTTTTCGCCTCCCGTGAATTTCTGTTTCAGGAATCATTACTCTATATCTATCCCCCTGAGACGAAAAGTGTCGGCACGGATTAAACTGCGCATGCTGATCTTGTTCTACACATTATGCAAAGTTCATAATGTTGGTTTTCTCGTGTGACGACTCATAACAGCATTCTCCATAGCAGTGTGATCATGGTATAGACCTTCACATCAAATATGTACATTCAAGTGACACGGAGCATGTCATTGCCAACGTTTTGCCTTTACTTGTATTAAGTGCTCGTCACAGTTCTCCAATAGCTAGTCCATGTTTGATGATGGCAGTGCTCATCACAGTTCTCCAATAGCTAGTCCATGTTTGATGATGGCAGTGCTCATCACAGTTCTCCAATAGCTAGTCCATGTTTGATGATGGCAGTGCTCATCACAGTTCTCCAATAGCTAGTCCATGTTTGATGATGGCACAGGCTGATGAGGACCTGTAATCATCAAATAAAAAAAATCTAATTCTAAAGAATGTTCCTAATTTCAAAGTAACAAAAATATATATTGAAGTTACTTAGTAAATACAGAATGGCAGTGAATGGTTGTGTTCGCTTGTAGCAAACTCTAGGAGGTCAGGTTATGGTAGACTTTTTCCAATTGAAAGCGATTACATTTTAACTATATACTATCTATGATAAAATTCGTCGGTTTAGGCAACACAATTCAGAGTTACACATACCAGTTGTCGCTCCGTTGAGTAATAGCGCTAACATTTTATGGACATGTATTTGGGATAACAATTATGCAAATGTTCGTGCGTTACCAAAAAATAGTTATTTGATTAGCTGGTTACCCTACCCGAACTAGTCTTTACATGTTTTACCTAAAACTAAAAATCTGAATAGACCTCGGATTAACAGTTCTACTGTTACAAATATAATAAAATTTCTCACGTGTTGTAAGTCAAAGCATTATATTAATCCTTTCCTTCATACAGACGCATTTTGACACCTCTGCAGCAGACGACTTTTGTCCAATGCTTTCAGCTTACTTTCAATGCTGATGTATATATTTCAAAAGATGTCTGCTGCAAGTGTGGTGTATGTGGGAACATGGTTAACGTACATTTTCGAAATACTTAATCAACTGGTATTGTCTCGTTTACTCTAGTAGTAAATAGTGATGGCTTCGCGCGGGAACAAACATATGAGCCGTTCCACGAGAAAACCAACAGTATTGACTCTGCGTAAAGTATAGACCAAGATCAGCCTAAGCAGCACCCATAGGCTAATCCGAGCAGAAACTTTTCGCCTCCTATAGATTTTCTGTTTCAGGAATCTTTATTCTATACCTCTATTCCTACGAGACGGAATGTGTCGGTCCGGATTAGCCTACGTGGACTGCGCAGGCTGATCTGGGTCGATACATTACGCGGAGTCTATAATGTTGGTTTTCTCGTGGAACGGCTCATATATGTTGCTGTACATTGAGGGTGGTGGGGATAGCAATTTGATGGGTGCATCGATCGGTGTCAGGATTAAAATACTGGGTATTTTTAACGTGGTGATATAACTAAAACACTTATGATGGCGGTGCAAAGAAAAACAACGCATTTAAACAATTCAAGTATTTTAAAAATAGACTATCCTCTTTTGATATCATTCAACTAATGTGATGTAGTCAGCCTCAATTATACAGATACTCGTCGCCTTTATACCAGTTGTATTTGTAT
>JASEVX010000008.1:5951467-6107198 GCA_031761405.1 Serripes groenlandicus | reverse complement strand
CCTGGTATAACTAATTTACATACCAGTACTAATTAATAAGAAAAAGAATTATCATATATCACGAAAAGAGAATCATTATTAAAAAGATAATTACATTAAAGGCCATTATCTGTTAGGGATTCGAAACCCGTGACCCCTGTATTTGTAGTTGTATGTGTTACGTACAAAGTGTATTACGATATTTGTTGACGACCGATTTTATTTTACTACAATTAGAACAAAACGTCAGGTGTACATCAAGGACACATGCTTATAGTAATTGCTTGGCACGTTTTGTTTTTACAAAGATGTCATTAACCCAATTACCGATGTGACTATTTGATATTATTCCCAATCGAAACATTTGTTGACGACTGAAGGAAAGGAAATATCTTAATGACTGGTTGTACTTATGTATCAAAAAAGTATAAACGATTGCAACAATATATGCCATGCCCTGGATTAGAATTTCTTTAATACGTGTCTTTGTTAACACAATCAGCTAGAGGAGTAAATGGGGGAAGATCAAGATGGTGTCATTGTGCTCCTAAAAAATTAACACACACGTATACTACACTATCTGCACTTATGGTGCGTGATGATATATAAGACAAGTGTGTTATGTTTATTTATAATTGTAACTTATTTGCATATTTGGCGACCCTAAAATTGTTATGCCTTACATTGTTACTGGGTAAAGGCTGGGGGGTGTCTGGAGTGGGGGAGGGGAGTGGACGGGGCGGGGTGTTTAGTTAAATTTAGTCTTGTTATGGGTCTGAAAGATAGTTCTAAAAATTAGAGATTTTTCAGTCACAAATAGTTAGGATACATAATGTGTTAACATGTTATCCCATTACCAAAACATTAACTATAAACAAATTAAGTCAAGGATATAACACAGATTTGGTAACCTTACGTTACCAATGCAGGCGACACAAACACTATTGCATTTGCTCATGTTTCAAAATTAGTCGAACAGGTTGTCAGATTTTAAAAGAAAACTAAAAGAGACACATGGTGCGAAAATCTATAACTTTTGTATCATCAGTAAGGGTTGTACAAGTTTATACACACACATAAAGGGTTCAATTACGACAGTAATATAATTATATACGAAATACATTTAGATCACTGATATTATTTGAAATTCTAAACAGTGAAAATATGACTTAAATAGCTGCTGTTTTACTTGAAATAGAAATAATAGTTATGCATTTTAATAATAACTGTTACTTATGTCATGAAAAGGTCTTAGACAGTTCCAGTCAAGGGTATACAGCTTGACTTGGGAGACTGCAGAGACTAGTCTAAACAGAAGATAACAGAAATGTTGTGTCCTTGCTATATCTACCAGAAAGCATTAAAAGGAAATAAGAAAGTATCAACAACAAAAAACTTTGACATGCCAGGAAAAAGATTACTTATTTGATAACAAATTGGAATTAGATTTCCATCTATAAAAGATACAAGATACAAGATACAAAGTTTTATTTTGTAAATAAAGGCCTCCGGCCCACAATACATAACAAATGATGTGAGTTACGTATACAATATCCATGCTATATTTGTAATTCATTTCTTTTTAAAAAACAATATATGTAATATGAGACTTTTCTTTGGTTTTTGCTAGACAAAAAAGGTGTCCTGTACACAGACCAATTTACTCGGGAGAGAGAACAGTTTATTGAAGATGTTGACATTGCCGACACGGAACATGACACCAATCAGAACGAGATAGAAACATGGAGTAATAAGGTTGAATACCTTCTGGCTCTAATTGGCTACACAGTAGGAATTGGATCAATATGGCGATTTCCAATTGTATGCGCCCGTAATGGCGGAGGTGCCTTTATTATACCCTTTGTACTACTGATGATACTGATCGGTGGGCCGCTTTACTATCTGGAGATATGTCTAGGACAGTTCACCGGCAGAAGTCCTTGCAAGGCCTTTGAATTTTGCCCCCTTCTGAAAGGTAAACATTTTTAAAAGCTATTTATGTGCATTTAGTACAAGAAATTATCTTATATCGGATAGATTGATTGATTGATTTTTGCTTCATTGATTGGGCGAAATAGAGAGCGAGGGGGGGGGGAGAGAGAGAGAGAGAGAGAGAGAGAGAGAGAGAGAGAGGGGGAGGGAGGTAGAAGGAGACAGAGATACAGAGATACAGAGACAGAGACAGTAGAGACAGAGACAGCAGAGACAGAGAGACAGATGTTATGCTTTAAGCCGTCATAAATCTTTTTCAGGTATTGGATATTTGATGGTAACCATGGTAACCTTTATCATGTGGTATTACCAGACAGTGATGGCGTGGATAGTTTACTATTTTTACCAATCATTCAGACTGACATTGCCGTGGTCAACGTGTACAAATTGGTGGAATACACAGTCTTGTCGAGGTAATACATTTCCCTCAAAATGTCACCAATTATCTAATGTATGCAAGGTTCATTGCAAAATATCAAACTCACAAAATTAACACGTGATAACCAATCTATTCACCAGAACTAAATGATGAAGTCAGCAGAACTAAATGATGAAGTCAGCTGTTCAAGTTTGCGCCAAGAAGCGGTGGGTCGCGGGGACTTGGTAGTAACGACTTTCGCTCGTTTTCGCTCAGGGCTCTGGGATAGCATATTAAAACGACTGACTCTTTTGTGTCAGAATAAATGAACCAGTAGAACTGGTAACTAACCGAGGAACGCCATGTATAAAGAGGCGTAAAACACATTACAAACAACCACGTCAAATGATAAGATCAGACAGGACCATATCAATAGTTCAACACTATAGGGTTTAATTTTACATTAATGACCCGACACTGACATTTGTGTCGAATACATAGGAGTCGTTCCGCGTGAAAACCAACAGTATGGCCTCAGCGTAATGTATCGAACCAGATCAGCCTAATCCGGCCCGACACATTCCGTCACAGGGGGGAAAGAGGTATATAGTAATGATTCCTGAAACAACAAATCCACAGGAGGCGAAAAGTGTCTGTCCTGGTTAGCTTGCGCGGCATGATTAGGCTCATCACGTAGAGTCCACAATGTTGGTTTTCTCATAGGACGACGGCTCATTAGTGACTCGCTTTTACTGTTATTTTTCATGTTTCCTATTTGTGTGTATTTTAACGAAATCGGGATATGACTGCAACGCCCTTCAAACTTCAAAATATGTTTTTTGTATAAACAACATACAAGCAAACAGATGATACTCTGGTAAGATTATGGGTGTGCACAGACTCATCCGAGTATGCTCTGTACACATATGCAATATGACTCTAAGTCGGCATCGCTGCTTGTTCACATTTTGATTGTTGCAGATATTCGAGACACGGACGTCCTTTCAAACAGCACCAGTTTGTATCAGTCTTCGGCAAATGATAGCGCTGTGAACACGACTAGACCGCACAGTGTGAGTCCAGCCGTTGAGTTCTGGGAGTAAGTTTTCAGATCTTCTTTATTTTGTAGCGTAAACTTTACATAGATTCTAGTAACATACAAAAAAGTCATGAATGAATTATAACTCATAAGTATTAATTCGATATAACACATACATATTCCAGGATGAACAACGCATAGATATTTACATATGTTAACTATATATACTTCATCAATTTTGTTGGTACAATGCAATGTCAAAATGTTCAATAAAGGGTAATGTCAGATTAATTTCTATGAGTAGTTTTGTTTATTTATAACAGTTTCACGTCACACGAAAACCGCCATTAAAGACTTTTGGAAGATGAAACTTAAGTCCTTCACATGTTTTATATATTTTGCATATAACGTTAAAACTAACTTTTTATAAAAGGGTCAGGACAGAAAATTGTGCAGTTGTCTGAAATGATAAAAGTTGCTAGAATTGTTACAACTAATGGCTTATGATGCAGTCATTTCAACACTTATATCGTTAAATTATAAACATATTGCATTGTTTTGTCATGAACACCATGTCGTGGTTTCATGCCTCTTAAATTAATTCAAATTCCCTTTCTAAATGGCTTGAAAATCATGTTTCATTGTGAGTATGTGATTAAACTTGTGAATGTACATGTATATAGATCGGTGAATACGGGGATGCTACCCTTCTTATGCTGTAAAATTACTACTTTCAGACACAATGTATTACGAAGATCTGACACACTGGAGGAATTTGGTGGGATACAATTACACCTGTCTATATCGCTGCTTGTATCGTGGATCATCGTACTGGCCTGTTTATTTAGAGGAGTCAAATCACTTGGAAAGGTTTGTTTGTTTTATTCCGTTTTCAACAATATTCAAATTACCAATATAGCACGGCAGCAGAACAATTTTTATTAAACCTCGAGTTACAAACAAACCACGCCTCAGTAGTATAGTGGTAGAGCGTCCGCTTCGGGGTCGATCCCCGGCCGGGTCATACCAAAGACTTTAAAAATGATAGTAATGAGTGTCCTCTTTTACGCTCAGGGTTGAGGAGTTAGGATTACGACTGACTGGCCGGTGTTAGGATAAATGAATCAATTATTATAATTTTATTACTAAAATAATTAGGCCCATAATACAACATATATATATATATATATACAATTCAAATAATCTTATAAATGAATCAATAGTACTGGTAACTTACCCAGGAAATGCCGTGATATAAATGAAACATTCTTAAAAGCGGCGTAAAACACCAAACAATCAGTCAATGAAGCGTTACAAACCAATATGGGCAGTAAGTATACTTTGTCTAATGGGTAACTTACCATGACCGATACGAAGATAGGGATTAAAGGAACAGCCATTTATAATCAATTGTAAAACATGTCCTTTTAGATCTCACTGGATGTTCGCTATTATTGTAGAACACATACAGAGTGGGTGATAAGTGTTTTATTCATTTTGTCTGATAATTGACAACAGGCATTGTGATTATCGTAATTTGCCTTCCATCCATTGGCTAACAATATGTGTACGAATGGAGCCAATTGACCGGAAGAATAGTGTAGAGTAATGGTGCGACGAGAGGATGGATGCATGATTAGAAGAACTGGCCGCCGTGATATAACTGATATTGTTCTCTTACAATGAGTGTGTCCCATGTAAAGGTCAATGAGATTGTGTATTAATTTGTACTCATAAAATCCACAAGGATTCATTTATTAGAATATATGAACAGACAGTCAATAGAACACGTATATACAAACTCTAAAAAAACAGAGTTGCGGGAGAGAGAGAATGTCCGACATGTGAGGTACAGGTTCCGTATCAACCAAAATAATATAGTATTTGTATCATAGTCTTACTTGTGCAGTACACGCTTTTGTGTTCTTGTTTGTAATTTGGAAGAAATTACATCTGACATGCAATGTAAAACCGATATTTGAATGTATTATTGACGCCGCGTGGGAGCGCGGCGTCAGTATGGGATAGGTTTTAATTTTGTACCATGGGGTGACGTAATCGAAAAGGGAGAAACCAATGTTATTATTGTTAAAAAAACCTCTGTTGTTTGATTGAAAAAAACAACCTTTATGAATCAATAAATTGTATTAACTGATTTAAGAAACAACAAGATACAAAATACGTTTGTCTTCTACCGTTATTACAAAACTTTATACACATTTAATTTGTATTTAATAACTTTTCCCCAACTGTCTAGGCTACGCTGTTTTTGATTGTTTGGTTTACGGCCCTGACCCAATTCATCAAAGCTCAGAGAAAAAGTTCACTTTTCCCAAACTTTCTAGGCTACGCGTTTTTAATTGTTTAGTTTACGGGCCCAAAATTCGCCGGATTTTTTGCCTATTTATAAAAGTGTGTGAAGTTGGCAGAGCATTAGACGTTAGACATTAGACATTCAAAAAAAATATTCGAATGTCTAATTAGACGTTAGACATTCGATTAGACATTCGCTAATTTTGATTATCGAATGTCTAATTAGACATTAGACATTCAATTAGACATTCAGAAAAATCGCAAATGTTAAATATCGAATGTCTAATTCGACATTAGACATTCAATTAGACATTCGCAAATTACAAGATCTATAACCCAAATTCGTCGGAGGTCATTGTACATTCAAAAAACGAATGTCTAATTGGTCAGTTAGACATTAGACATTCGATTAGACATTCGCAAATTAAGGGATTTAGGTACCAAATTCGTCGGAGGTCATTGTACATGCAAAAAACGAATGTCTAATTGGTCAATTAGACATTAGACATTCGATTAGACATTCGCAAATTACAAGATATATAACCCAAATTCGTCGGAGGTCATTGCACATTAAAAAAACGAATGTCTAATTGGTCAGTTAGACATTAGACATTCGATTAGACATTCGCAAAGTAAGGGATTTAGGTACCAAATTCGTCGGAGGTCATTATACATGCAAAAAACGAATGTCTAATTGATCAGTTAGACATTAGACATTCGATTAGACATTCGCAAATTAAGAGGTTTAGGTACGAAATTTGTCTGAGGTCATTGTACACGCAAAAAACGAATGTCTTATTGCTCAAATAACTTGAACATATTGATAACTCGAACATATCGATATCTCGAACATACCGATGACTCGAACACATCGATATCTCGAATACATTGATAAAACGAATGTTTTTAACTTGAACATTTATTGACAAATCGAACATATCGATATCTCGAAACTTTCGATATCTCGAACTTTCTAATATCTCGAACTTTCGATATCTCGAACTTTCCGATATCTCGATTTTTTTTTTTTTTTTTTTTTTTTTTTTTTTTTTTTTTTTTTCTTCTCGATATCTCGAACTTTCCAATAACTTTTCGATATCTTTAAAAAAAAAAATATCGATATCTCGAACTTTATCTGAAAGTTCGAGATATCGACAAGTACGAGATATCGACAAGTTCGAGATACCGAAAATTTCGAGATATCGGAAAGTTCGAGATATCGGAACAAATATGAAAAAAAAATGGTAAGTTCGAGATATCGAAAAAATATATAATTTTCTATTTCGAAAAGTTCGAGATATCGGAAAGTTCGAGAAATCGGAAAGTTCGAGAAATCGAAAAAAAAAAAAAAAAAGATATCAATATGTTCGAACATTTCGATTTCTCGATTATTTTTTTTGATATTTTTTTTTTCTCATTATCTCAGAAATTTGCGATATCGTATTTTTTGTTTATATACTTCCGTTTTTAACTCCACTGGCTGAAAGCCAGTCGAGCTTATGTCATGGGGAATCGTCCGTCCTGCGTTCGTGCGTGCGTGAGTGCGTCCGTGCGTGAGTGCGTACTTACGAGAGTAATCTTGTTGGATAGTGTTTTTTCGTAAACCCCAGCCACCACCCTTATAAGACACTTTGATAAGTGTTTTATTTTTATACAATTGTGTTATGGGTATCTAATTAACATATTATTGCTATTTATTCCGTAAAGGGGGGATAATTACGGAATAAACCATGTGCTTGTTGGGTATACCCAACAAGAGAACATCAAAGGAAAACACCCAACAAACGCCTTTTGGACGTACGTGCGTGCATGCGTGCGTCCGTCCGTCCGTAAACGTTTTGCTTCAAACTGTTTCTCCTACCTAACCACTGGACCAATTAGGATGAAACTTCATAGGAAGTATCCTCTCAATGATCTCTCCTTAGTTCCTCAAACTGTTTGGGATCCATGCAAAATTCTGGTTTCCGAAAGAAAAAACAATGAAGACTTAAAAAATCTTCTTCTCCTCCGTAGGTATCAGGCCGATTTTCAAATAATTGTGTAGTAGTGAAGACTTAAAAAATCTTCTTCTCCTCCGTAGGTATCAGGCCGATTTTCAAATAATTGTGTAGAAATGTTGCTTGGGTGACCTTCTTTCAGATTTTTTCGAGCCAAGTTGATTGGTCGAAAACTATGGCCGCCAGAGGGCAGAGCTATTTTTGCCTTATAATATGGTTATAGTGAAAACTTAAAAAATCTTTTATATATATATATATGACCCTCTATCAGATTCCTTCAAGCCATGTTGATTGGTAAAAAACATGGCAACCAGGGCGCGGGGCTGTTTGAAGATTTAATTGGCAGTGGAGCGATACTGGCCCTCTTGGGCCTCTTGTTGTTATCATACTTCTGATAAACACGAAGGAGAATATACTTCACCCTCTCCTTCCAAAGCTTGTGTCACACTTAATTTATAACTAGAGACATTACATGTTAATATTTAAGCACCTATGTGATGTTTTTTTTATCTAATTGATCTAGTTAGAGCAGATTTGAAACCGTGTATTGGTAAAAAATTAAGAAACTTCATGTTGTATGGTAACCTTTTATTATAGGCTATGGTAGCCAGGTGAGCAATATAGGCACATCTTGGCCTTTTTGGTTATGATAAAGGGACATTTGGCCTTCTTGTTCGAAATATTTACATCCTGTCTGTTTTCACACGTTATTTAAATGTACTGAACTACATCTGCTTCCTTTAAGTCATGCTTCAAAATCATGCGCGGCGTCCTTTGATGCTCTGCATCAAAATTCGTCTTGTAGTTATTTGGAATGCAGTTTATAAACCCCTAACACAATTAAAAATATTTTTAAATGCAAACTGTACATACTTGTTGGATCTAATAGGGTTGTTTTTAGTAGTATTTCAGTTATATCACGGCGTTTCCGGTGTAAATTACCAGTACTTTTCAGACGCTGATTCCTCAGTCGTAATGCTATCCTCGTAACTTTAAGTCTATAAGAGTCTTTCAGCGCCAAAGGCAATATTGAGCTTTTTGCAAACAATACAGATTCAGGTGAGGCAGCTCGTAACGAGCTGTCTCACCTGAAATCTGCATTGTTTGGCTGTAAGTTATAAAGATATTCCAAAAATCCTATAACATGAAAATAGTTTCGTCCGAGTTTGAACATAGAAGAGTCTACTTTAAACAATTCGGCGCTGAAAAGATTAAAGTGGCCAAAGGCTATTACGTACTTAACCCTTTCAGCGCCGAATTGTTTAAAGTAGACTCTTCCATGTTCAAAATCGGGCGTCTCCATTTCTCATGTAATAACAGTGTTGGACTAGTTTAATAAATAGAAGGCAAACAATGCTGATTTCAGGTGAGACAGCTGGTTACGAGCTGGCTCACCTGAATCTGCATTGTTTGCAAAATCATCACTATTGCCTTTGGCGCTGAAAGAGTTAACCTTCTTCTCGCAAATTACTTACACAACCAATATTATACAAAGATTGTTCAAAGATAAAACTGGTAGGATGACATTTATATTTGTAAATGTATCTGCTACATATTCACAAAAAGTATTCGATATTGAATCACATTCTACATTTAACAAATTAAATAGACTCCGTGCTCTTTGAAACGGTGTTTCACGGTGTCTGACTTTCATTCCGTGCTTTTCTTTCAGGTTGTATATTTCACGGCGTTGTTTCCGTACGTTTTACTGACAATATTACTTATTCGAGGAGTCACGCTTGATGGCTCTGCAGACGGCCTGCTGTTCTTCTGTAAACCGTCATTCCACAAACTGATGGAAGTGCAGGTCGTACAGTATTACTTTATAATAATAACCTGTCCACTACCGTCCTTACCATTTTGTTAAACAAAACTGTATTACTAGTATTAGGGAAGGAACACATTCAAATTCATAATTTGAGTCCGTGCGTGGGAGAAAAGGGTACACTTTGGTATTTCTAAACAGTGTAGGTTCAGATCAGCCTGCACACATGCTCCGTCACTATCAGTCTTATCGTATCATTTCAATAATCTGGTCAGGGAAGTAAAACCGATTTTAGTACATTATTTAACAGTGGTTACAACTGTAGCCCATCAAGGATGACAGGGTTTCAATAACAGTATACGCCCCTTTAATTTCTCAAGGAAAAGGGTTAACTGATACGATATTTTCGAAAATATCTTAAGGAAAATGTATAATAACGATTTCGACAAATGGAAGTATAAATTCCTAATTATTCGTGATTTCCCTTTTCCGACAATGTATTTCAATTCTGTTACGAAATCGTACTTCAATTGTTCTTGTTTTACCTCAGAAAATCGAAGAAAATAGCATGCAACAACTGTAACCCAGATCACACTTCCAAAATAATAAACTCGTTAATGTTAGTTTCTCTACTATTCGTTTAGGTATGGTTAGACGCCTCCTTACAGGTATTCTATTCCCTTGGACCAATATGGGGTGGAGTGATTACCATGTCAGCACACAACAAATTCCAACAAACAGTTATAAGGTGAAACAGTTTCCTTTGTACTCAGGTACAATAGGGGTGTAATTGAAGTGTATTCAAATATTGCTTCGGGTCAGGTTCGACATCATTTGAAAGTTGGCGACGTGGAACGAAAACCGACTTATTTTAAAATGAGTGGTCATTGTGGTCAGTTCATCGTTATTGTAGGTCTCACTAGATGGCAAACAGAGAAAAATGTACACCTGAAATAGTCCAAACCTTTATCTTTGCTCGAAATATCCCAAAGGTCGCCTGTCGTGAGACATGGCTCAATTATGTAAGACAGTCTCATCATGTATCTTAACCCTTTCCCACATGCAACATATCTGCAGCAGACGACTTTTAAAACATAATTTCAAAGGTGTGAAATATCTCCATAAATGAAAGTTTAATCATTAAATAGAGTTGAAAACATTGTGGCAAAGGGGGAAATGGCTCATCATGGGCAATTTCTCCTTTTGCCACAATGTTTTCAAAAGTCGTCTGCTTCAAAATGCGTAGGAATGCGCCTGCAAAGTGTTAACTGCTTGAAATAGAGATGATGGTCCGCGTGGATACTGTTATAACTGCTGAACGACCCCTGTTCTCGGACACCTTTGACCCCTTCGACACTGTGTAGTGTGCAATCCTATGTGAGGTTAAAGATGGTGACGTTCTAACCGGAGGCTGAACAGTTATGTTAAGATTCTAAAGCGAACTGTAAACGCTTTTGAAGCACTTTCGTGTTTTACATTTGTTTTACATTTGTTAAAAGATAACGGTGCTCAATGTCAAGAAACTTAGCGCCATTATTGCAGCTGTAAAGAAATAACTGCCTACGCATCAATGTGATCGAATCAAAATCGACATTGTTTTATAGCATTTTCCTGAAAACTTTGACTTATTGCATAGTGCAGAGCCAGATTAGGTTGTGCGGATGCGCAGGCTGATCTAGATCTTCTTGGATCGCAAAATCCTCGGTGTTGGATTTCACAGTGCACCGATCATTTGTTTCACACATACAGCGAATCTGCATCAACCGACTTTGAAAATATCCGGGCAAAAACATGGAATCATTCTATATATGAAGGTATAACTATTGAACAGAGTTGAAAACATTTCTTATAATAAAGCAATGATTGCCAATACTTGCAGACGTGTGCTTTTGCAAGTAGCGGGTCGAATTCACTAAGACGTGAATTAGTCATATTAATTTCTTTCAGAGAAGCCGTGATCGTGTGTTTGGTGGATGCATTCACAGCTCTGTATGCCGGTCTTGTTGTATTCTCAGTGCTCGGGTTCATGGCCAAGCAAGCCGGCGTGCCAATACAGGATTTGGCCCTCTCAAGTGGTATGTACTATATCAGTGTTTTATAGTGGCACAGTGTTTGAGAGTAGGAAACAGCGCAAAAAAGATGGCTTTACATACTAAGATTTGTCAAATAGTACAACAGACCTTGTTGGAAACTCCCCGGCTGATATAAATGTATAACGCTGGCACTTATATATTACATTAAATTGCTTGATCGATTAAAATTTTAACCTTTACGCCTTTCGTAAATGTATTACCACTGCTGTATTTTCCTAAAACAAAACTAGACGGTATGTAAATCGTGATATTTGCTTTAACTGTTTCAGCGCCCTATTGTTTGAAGTAGACTATTCCGTGTTCAAAACCGTTGTAAATGAACGTATTTTAGACTATAAATTAGTGTGCCAAGTTGGTAGACAATTCAACTCAAACATTTAGGAAATTTTAGTAAATGAACAGATATAATTTGATAATTCAATAACGTTTTTACTTATGATGAAGTCATACGTTCTTGTCGCTGTCCGTCTAAATAATGCACATGTATATGACCTTACTCTCTCTCATTCTAGGCCATGGCTTGGCTTTTGTGGTCTACCCAACAGCGGTTAGTTTAATGCCTATACCACAGCTTTGGGCTGTTATGTTCTTCCTAATGATGGTCCTAGTCATTCTAGACTCGTTGGTAAGTATTAAAGACCTTGCCACAAGAAGATCTACAAGAAACTCACCATATAAGCCGTCCCTCGAGAACACCAACAATGTGGACTCTGGATCAGCCTAATCATGCCGCGCAGGCTAACCCGGACAGACACTTTTCGCCTCCCGTGAATTTCTGTTTCAGGAATCATTACTCTATATTCTATCCCCCTGAGACGAAAAGTGTCGGCACGGATTAAACTGCGCAGGCTGATCTTGTTCTACACATTATGCAAAGTTCATAATGTTGGTTTTCTCGTGTGACGACTCATAACAGCATTCTCCATAGCAGTTTGATTGGTATAACCTTCACATCAAATATGAACATTCAAGTAACACGGAGCATGGTATAACCTTCACATCAAATATGAACATTCAAGTAACACGGAGCATGTCATTGCCAACGTTTTGCCTTTACTTGTATTAAGTGCTCGTCACAGTTCTCCAATAGCTAGTCCATGTTTGATGATGGCAGTGCTCGTCACAGTTCTCCAATAGCTAGTCGTCCATGTTTGATGATGGCAGTGCTCATCACAGTTCTCCAATAGCTAGTCCATGTTTGATGATGGCAGTGCTCATCACAGCTCTCCAATAGCTAGTCCATGTTTGATGATGACAGTGCTCATCACAGTTCTCCAATAGCTAGTCCATGTTTGATGATGGCACAGGCTGATGAGGACCTGTAATCATCAAATAAAAAAAATATAATTCTAAAGAATGTTCCTAATTTCAAAGTAACAAAAATATATATTGAAGTTACTTAGTAAATACAGAATGGCAGTGAATGGTTGTGTTCGCTTGTAGCAAACTCTAGGAGGTCAGGTTATGGTAGACTTTTTCCAATTGAAAGCGATTACATTTTAACTATATACTATCTATGATAAAATTCGTCAGTTTAGGCAACACAATTCAGAGTTACACATACCAGTTGTCGCTCCGTTGAGTAATAGCGCTAACATTTTATGGACATGTATTTGGATAACAATTATGCAAATGTTCGTGCTTTACCAAAAAATAGTTATTTGATTAGCTGGTTACCCTACCCGAACTAGTCTTTACATGTTTTACCTAAAACTAAAAATCTGAATAGACCTCGGATAAACAGTTCTAAACACCTGTACAGCGATTAAAAAAGGGCAAATATTTCTCACGTGTTGTAAGTCAAAGCATTATATTAATCCTTTCCTTCATACAGACGCATTTTGACACCTCTGCAGCAGACGACTTTTGTCCAATGCTTTCAGCTTACTTTCAATGCTAACGTATATATTTCAAAAGATGTCTGCTGCAAGTGTGGTGTATGTGGGAACATGGTAAACGTACATTTTCGAAATACTTAATCAACTGGTATTGTCTCGTTTACTCTAGTAGTAAATAGTGATGGCTTCGCGCGGGAACAAACATATGAGCCGTTCCACGAGAAAACCAACAGTATTGACTCTGCGTAAAGTATAGACCAAGATCAGCCTAAGCAGCACCCATAGGATAATCCGAGCAGAAACTTTTCGCCTCCTATAGATTTTCTGTTTCAGGAATCTTTACTCTATACCTCTATCCCTACGAGACGGAATGTGTCGGTCCGGATTAGCCTACGTGGACTGCGCAGGCTGATCTGGGTCAATACATTACGCGGAGTCTATAATGTTGGTTTTCTCGTGGAACGGCTCATATATGTTGCTGTACATTGAGGGTGGTGGGGATAGCAATTTGATGGGTGCATCAATCGGTGTCAGGATTAAAATACTGGGTATTTTTAACGTAGTGATATAACTAAAACACTTATGATGGCGGTGCAAAGAAAAACAACGCATTTAAACAATTCAAGTATTTTAAAAATAGACTATCCTCTTTTGATATCATTCAACTAATGTGATGTAGTCAGCCTCAATTATACAGATACTCGTCGCCTTTATACCAGTTGTATTTGTATTCTCCCCGAACAAAAATCGGGTGAGCACATAGTCGCCTCTTCGTCCATAAGTCTGTTCTTTTAGCCCGTCCTTCCATTCGTCCGTCTCTCTGTTGTCCAGGCTATATCTCAGCATCCACTGGCTAGATTCAAATGATACTTCATGGCAACCTTCACTGATAAGAGGGAAGTAGATGTGCATATTATCAACACGTTCTGATTCGATGATATTTTGGTTACAGAGTTATTGCCCTTTTAATGTATAAGACTTGGGTGAATTCGTGTCCGGGCTATTTTTCAGCAACTACCAGACTTAATGGTAGGTTTCACTAACAAGTGGGGTGTTCATAGTATCACTGTGTTCCGGCTGAATTGATTTTTCACAGAATAATGGCCCTTTGAAGTTATATATAGTATAATATAGTACCATTCGTGTCCGGACTATTTCTCAGCAACCGGAAGTCGGATTTCAATGATACTTAAAGAGATTTTTTTTTGCACTAACAAGAGAAGATGTGCATGTTATCAACATGTTATCGCTGAATCATTTTTCTCAGAATTATGGCCCTTTGAATGTCTATATCATGATATCTAGTATAGTACAAGAGAAAGTTGATGCAACGCATCAATGTCGCCAGATATCCATAGTGCAGATATGCATAACACTAACATTATAGTAGAATAAACTACATTGTTTTGTCAACGAAGTGAATGATAATTGAAGCCTTTCATTGATTATGATCAATCTCCATTCCAAAGTAGGTTGACCATACACACAACCAACTAATTATTGATCATAAACAGTAATGGAAATGAGAAATCTTGCCAAACATTAGTCTTAGTATGTATACAGTGCTTTCATTAAGGAATTATTATAAGATTTGCCCTTTTCAAGATGTTTGTCAGAATATTTGAATGTTATTATATTTCAATAAAACCACAAAACAGACAATTTAGGATTTGCATGCAATAGCACGTCATTTTACCTTTCCTCTATTAAAGTCAACAGTGGACACCTTTGCAGCAATCTACTTTTAAAACAATGAGTTAAGGGTTAAATCGCTGAAGACATGAGTTTTCTCTTTTTCTTAAAATGATATTAGCTTGGCATCCTAATTATATCATACTTTAACAAATGTTGAAATGTGGTCCAATATTTATAGATTAGACCACCTTCGAAATATAATATCAACTAAACAGTTAAATCTCATTGAAATTGTTGTATAATTTAAACTTAATTTCGAACATAAACTGAGCCCTACAACATGTTAATTTATTTTAATTCTTTCCTTCCTTTTTTATAATGAAAATAACAAATTACTCATGTTTTAAAATTATATTATGATGAGCGCCCTTATTGATGCATAACAATAAAATTGTCAAGGACGAAATAATTTTGTACGAAAGACCCGATTCTTTCTTATTCTCAGAGGTGTCGTTCTTGAAACTCTCTTTATAGGCAGAGAGTGTTCGTTCAAAGTAATTTTTCTATTAAAACTAGTTTTATCTCGGTTTGTTCATTTCTTCATTTGTTTCGAACCAAATAAACGTTTTAAATCACCTACGATTTACTATTTGTAAGTGAGTGTAAAGAGACGGCTCTCTGCAAAGGAGATTGATCTACGCAGTTGGTATTCGCGAGTCACGCTTCAAGCAGTTGCGCGTATGTCAACAAATTAGACTGCGACTTAAAGGTTTGTAGTTATCGCCTTTTGATAACATGTAGTATATAGTGTAAAATAAAGTATACCAGTCTAGCTAATAGGGACTGTTTTGTCTTCGTAAATAAAACAAAAAAACATAAATGCGAGTCAAAATAAAGAAACTGAAAATACCTAAAACATCGGAATATTTATTTCATTTTAGACGTGTCATTACTTAGTGTTTTTAAACAAACACAATTGTAATATGTTCAAGACATCTAAATGTGTTTCTTTCTAATGATAATCCCTCCTCCCATGTGATTTCCGAAAACCTATTAAAAATAGAAGTCGCGGGCTTCTGCCCGGCGACTAATGATATACGACTATTTGTGTCCTGGTTGTTTCACAGCAATCACATATTGAAAATCAATGACATTTTCAGGGTCATTAACAAGAGAATATGCGCATATTCAGTTTGTGTACTCCCATTTCATACTTTTTACTAATTTATGAACAATCGATTTCACTTATTGGCATTTTGTTGTGGTCATCGTTTGGTGCCGTTAATTTATTCAACGAATCAATTAATATTTTTATTTCCTCAGTCGGATCGGTCCGTTCGTCAGGGCGTTCGACTGTCCGTCCCGCTTTTGTCCAGGCTATTTCTCAGCAACTACTGACTAGAATTCAATGAAACTTTATACAAGAGGATATGTGCATATTATCACCAATCCTGTGTCCTCGCTATACATCGGGGAGTATACATCGCTTCCACGGATTTCTTGAATTTTACTGCCACATGTCCGAACTTATCATCAAAACATCCCTGAATTCATGGCTGTGTTGGGTTTTCTCATTTACAGTTTGGAAACGTAGAAGTTATTAACGCAACAGTTGTCGATTTTCTACCGAAACGCCTAAAGCGCCACCAAGTCATTGTTAACACGTGTGTTGGTATAGTGATGTTTGCTGCGGGACAACTGTTTCTCACAAAAGTAAGTCGGGAGTATGTGTGTGTATGTACATCGTAACCCTTTCACGGGACAACTGTTTCTGACAAAAGTAAGTCGGGAGTATTTGTTTGTATGTACATCGTAACCCTTTCACGGGACAACTGTTTTTGACAAAAGCAAGTCGGGAGTATTTTTTTGTATGTACATCGTAACCTTGTCACGGGACAACTGTTTCTGACAAAAGTAGGTAGGGAGTATTGTTTGTATGAACCTCGTAACCCTTTAAAGGGACAACTGTTCCTCACAATATGTGTATGTATGTACATGCTAATCCTTTCACCAATGGAGACGGATTTTGATACATCTGCAGTAAATCATTTTTGAAAACTATGGCAATTTCACTTTTCGCCTCAATGATTTTAACTCTTTCCAATTGCCAGTCATAGAGTTTTGTCTATTTCATTTCAATGTCGTGTGCTGCATATGTGTTGTATGTGAGAATGGAGTTCGTTTTAATAGGATAAAGTTTGTATAATGGAGACTGTTGTCTACGCACAAAAGACAGGTATTTGCAGCTTAATAAGCCCGTCCATGTTGACTTTTATGAACAGTAAAGATCCAAATCAGCCTGTACATCCCCACACTCTGGTCAATATCTACATAGTTCACATATTACTTACGTAAGCGTGTTAGTCGATTTTGTAAACAACAATGTATGTGTAGATTCTGATAAGACTGAGCAGATGTACTGGCTGATCTGAACCTGCACTATTCAAAAATGTCAACTGTAAACTATAATGTATGTGTAGATTCTGATAATGTCTAAGTTTGTGTTACTATGGTAAAAGTAACGAATATATGGATGATCTATTTCAACAGGGCGGCATCCACTTGTTCCAGTTAATGGATTGGTATGTCACTGCATTTGCTCTCCTCACTGGAGCGTTTATAGAAGCTCATATGATCGCCAACATTTATGGTATATAGGTTATTTATATCTACTATCTTTAATGTACTGTTAAAGTTTGGGTGTAACATAACATTTTTTGTAAAGAAATCTATCTTTTCTGTTTCACAACTATCCAGATAATACCGTGTGCAAAAAATAAGGACATGCTCATTGACTTAAATATCAAAGATTGTTCCAAATATAGATAAATAGTATGACCCACACTTTTTGATTTATTCAGTTTCTTTTTTCTTTAATGCCTGCATTCATCGTTAAATTCTACTGAAAGCATCCGAACGAAGCAAATTGATGATAGCGCGTACACTTGTATGTATATGGCCATATTTAGAGGCAAGTCTTTACGAGTCACGTTATTAGATATGCATTTTGAAGCTGGGGCTTGTTTTATAATGCTGCATTCCTTCCTCTTTGAAGTAATGGTCCTGTCATTGTCTTCATAATTTATCTTTGAACTTTTAAATATATGTCCATGCAGGCCGGGTATGACTAAGTACAATGGTCAATAAGTGTATTTCAATCCACGAGGAGTATAAGGTTTTGATCACAACCAAAATAATTGGACATACATGTTGACGTCTCTTTCATAAAGGGCAACGCAGTCCTTTGAAAGACACTATCGTGTATAAGTTAGAATGTTTGATAACACTTTTTACAGGAGCCGATCGGTTTTCGAAGGACATAGAGCTAATGACGGGAAAGTCAATGTCCAGGTTTATCAGGATTGTTATCTGTATTGTGATACCAATATTTTCCATTGTAAGTATTAGTCTGTTCGTACTCTGAAACTGGCTGATGACGTGCACCAGCAGATGCAATGGTCATAGCATGCCTTTATTTTTTCATTGAAGGCGATTTAACAGCTCAACGATACACACACCACGTCTAACAGACATTCGTTGTTCCGTTCGTCCGTCAGCACAATGCCACCTCTCAACAGTATAATAGTCATGCTCACGTTGCTCGAATTACCATGTTGTTTTTGTTACAGCAAAACAATGTTGAGGTAATAAACTTGTCTCCATAAAGCGTCGATTTATCACCAATCGAGCACATGTGGGACGTCCTTGTTAGGCGTGATTGACGACGGCATCAGCAACTTCTCCATCACTTAATCGTGCGCTATAAGATGAAACTAACTGATATTGTCCTTAACAATGCGGATACGTACAGGACCAGATGCTAACCTGGTCAAACACGCTGCTGAAATGTTGACTGTTTGTTTGAATACATGACTATAATTGAGTCAATGACTTATTGCAAATTCCAAATACAAATACAGTTTTCTCACAAATGAAATATATCGTTCAATGTCGTATTCTTCTAAATTCGTTGTTGTGTTTCTTTTTATGTTCAGTATATATTTAGCCTCGCCATGCAGAATTAAATAGTTGGAGAGCAAAAGATAACAATTTTGATACGCTTCCTTTATATTATAGGTGACGTTTTTATTGGTTTTGATTGGTCACAAGGCCGTTACGTATTCTGACGGAAGTGACTACAAACCGTACGCTGTTATATTAGGACTCGTCATTGGGTTACTTCCGGTCGCAGTCATGTGTTGTGTAAATGCATACCAATTATTTCTGACAAAAGGAACATTGCTTCAGGTAATGTGTTGTTGTTGTTGTTTTCTCTTTGACGTTTTAGCAGTTTGTATGTACATGTATCTTTAACAATGACCAAACCACTACGTGCTCGTAGCTGTTCTACACTTGACACGTATATGACGTGGTTGTCTTCGTTTATAGCAAACAGAACATGCTTCCAGAATTCGGCATTCTTAGTAAATGCACTTTGATATCTTAATTTACAAAATACCACTTCGAACGCCAAAAATATTGTTTTATATACAACGAACAATTATAAAATGGGAGCGATAAAAGCAAACACCCGTCTTTTATAATTTTTTATAAAAAAAGGGCAACAACAACAAAAAACACGTAGTTATTACTGCAGTAATTGTTATTTTAGCCAAATTACGAGAAAACCAACAGTGTGGTCTCTGCGTAAAGTATTGACCCGGATCAGCCTAAGCATGCTGCACAGGCTAACCCGGACAGACACTTTTCGCCTCCTGTAGATTTTCAGGAATCATTTCTCTATACCTCTATCCCTTGAGACAGAATGTGTCGGCCCGGATTAGCCTGGATAGATACATTACGTTTTCACGTGGTACGGCTCATTTATTCTATTTCAGAGGCTATACAGGTCTACCTCTCCCTCGAAGAAATGGAAACCTAAAGATCGAGATGTAGCAACGTACTACAAAAACCGTCAATATACATATCAGAGTACACTTCTTAAACGGATCAAAATGAACATTTGGGGACCACCTGAAACATCGTTCTTTTAAAATACTGATTGAAATTAAATATACATAAAATCTTTGATAAACAATCCAAAATGTAAGTCCAGAGACCATCTTTGACCACGTACTTTTTTCCAAAACTGACTCAAATTGAAACGAAACTATATTAGTACATGATAACGGATTATTTATTAGTCTATGGACTGTACGTGATGTACTACAGTTTGAAAAACGGATTCAAATTGAAACTGTATGAGAACATAAGTATTGAAAATTAACGTAAAAGGGACTCTCTTGGATTTATTACATTTTGTTAAACTGATTATATTTGAATCTGCATTGGGAGCGTCGTACGTTTGACACATCTATCAGATCCCGATATTTAAATAGTTCAAAATGTCCGTGTGTGAATTGGATTGATCATCAAAAACGTGTTAAACTGGTATAAATATCTATCATTACACATTACTTTTAAAATGGTAGCAATAGCTTCCCTCCTTGGCGCACAGGGAATATAATTAATTTACGACGGGTGCACCGGTGTTAGGTCAATGATACCGGAAGTGTTGGACATTTACTCAGGCAACGCCGTGATATTGTTGTAATACTGTTGAAATCAGGAATATGTTTTTATTCAAGCAAATCATTCTTCAAGATTCTCGTAACGTGAGTCATCATCTAAGAAAACATACTGATAATGTTCATTATTATGAAATGCAAAATCATAAAACAATTTGCTTAAAACTAACCTTTTTATAATATTTGTATTTCAATGTAAATTGTATCCTCAATAAACTATTTATATATATTGTTTAAGATATGTTTCATATATCAATCACACGACGTTGGGAGTCTGCGACCAGTGAATATCCAGTTCAATTTTGCCTCCATGTAGTCTGATAATGACCTTCTCCATTGGTCATTTAGCCTTCCAGGCATCCTGAAGAAGTTATAACGAAATATCAGTGGTGGTCATAATACGAATATAGGAATTGAACCAGCATCTGCAGCAGACGACTTTTGAAAACAGTATGTCGTAAAGGAAAATTGCTCACAACGACCAATTTCTCCATTTTCCACAGTAATTTCAATTTTTCTGTTTCCATTTATAGCTTTTTCCATACTTATGTATTGTAAAGGTTGAATTATCGCAGACTCGGAATACACCATTACGTCGACTGTACCGAAAACATAGACAGACTCGGAATACACCATTACGTCGACTGTACCGAAAACATAGACAGACTCGGAATACATCATTACGTCGACTGTACTGGAACAATAGACAGACTCGGAATACACCATTCCGTCGACTGTACTGAAAACATAGACAGACTCGGAATATATCATTCCATTCCGTCGACTGTACTGGAACCATAGACATACACGGTATACACCATTCCGTCGACTGTACTGAAAACATAGACAGACTCGGAATACATCATTCCATTCCGTCGACAGACTCGGATAACACCATTCCGTCGACTGCACTGTAAACCGTCAAAGACAGACTCGGAATACACCATATCGTCGACTGCACTGTAAACATAGCCAGACTCGGAATACACCATATCGTCGACTGTATTATAAACATAGACAGACTCGGATTACACCATTCCGTCGACTGCACTGTAAACATAGACAGACTCGGAGTACACCATATCGTCGACTGTACTGTAAACATAGACAGACTCGGAGTACACCATATCGTCGACATACAAACTCGGAATACACCATTCCGTCGACTGTATTGAAAACATAGAAAGACATGGAATACACCAGTAGTAGCAAACTACCGCACGTGGATGTGGGTTTGAGGGCTATTCCACGTGGAGGTGGATCTGAGGGCTATTCCATGTGGAGGTGGGTTGGAAGGCTTGTCCAAAATCGGGATCAGTTTTCAAGGTTATGGTTATGTCAGCCAAGAGAGTTATTTTAACCATAGTAATCAAAATCGATGACCGTCTAAATCAGAGATTTAAATTTGTGTTTGTTTAACCCAGACAAATATCCCAGCATTCACCTCCTTCTTCGCATAAGCTTAGGAATTTCAAGGACATGTGAAAGCCCGCTCGCGGTTGAGAAATGTTAACCAAGGTAAACATTACCTTAGTATACGCCTTAGGTCATAACAACCTCGTTCTTAAATCTCTCATAATTCAGCAGAAGTTCATTTCCTTAACTTCATACTAAGAAGATTTGCGAGTAGTAATGTTGCTAACAAGAGAAAGTGAAGAAATATCAGTTAAGATTCATGCATGTGGCGTGGAACGCTCATGAGCAAGGTATGATTCCCTCCTAGTAATGGTTTGATACTTAGGATAAGTGTACTGTCGCCATAATATGATTGAAACATTGTTGAAAACGAGTCAATTAAACAAATATCATGAAACATCTCTACAATAATTGTTCTATAATATCACAGGGACTTGCTCCTCTAAAAGCACATATTACCCTATCTATAATGCATATATATTAATATATATGCATAGATAGGGTAATATCTATTTTTAGAGGAGCAAGTCCCTGTGATAATATCATTGATTTGGTGAAATTGTGGTAAAAGGAGATTGTCATATCGTTCTTTGCGTCAACGTTGTAATTTAAACTCTAAAGCTTCTTCTTTACTAATTAGTTCGAATTATTGGTTCACTCATCATACATCTTGACGATGTTGAAAATGTTTGGGGTATATGGAGTAGGTGAACTAGCTATAGACATGACTGATATATTGTTGAAAACCATTTAATTTCAGTTTGTTACGCCATTTTAAAGGTTTGTTTATATAACTCAACAGTGAATTTTACTGTAAAGTTCAAGTTCGAATGTAGCTTTTGTGTTACCCTGTTTCTTACAAATAGCATATCGTCTTGACCTGTTTACTCCGTAGTTGACAAGGGTTTAACCCAAATAGTTTCGAGGGGTAACCAAAGTGTTTACTACGGTAACAATAACGGTCAACGTGGTCGCTTTAACACAACTGACCTCCTCAGGTGAAATTGTATCTCTACATACATAAACGGGGTGACTCGTATACCACTTTAGGTCAAAGGGAAGTAAATCATTTTCCATAGGCGACCATTATAGCGTTATGGGTTATGGTATACTAGCAAATAAATTAACACATATACCTATATCAAACTAATGTTCATTCTTAGAACTACCGAAAAAGCAAAACAAACCCACATGTTCACCGTTTTTTGACAGAGCTAGGAGGTCAAATCAAAGGTGACCCTTATCCCGCACTGAATTTTACTTTCAATTTCAGAAAATACAGCATGTTCTGAAAATGGCTATTAGAGTGTCAACATAGCTAAAAGCAAACACTATTTTGGTTATAAATCAGTCAGAGGTTATTCAACTTTATGAAAATCACTTTCAACTTTCAATAAAATCATTATTGTCCAATGGGAGCCAACCTCAGTCTTATATATTCATCTGAAATTTTGACCTTTAAGAAGCGTAACTTAATATCACTACCGAAGAGGACAGAGTGTGAGAAACCCTTTCTTTTCCGACTGCTTCGAAAATCAACTCTTCCCGTCTCGAGAAGTTGTATTGTGTGTAAAACATCCTGGAGAGAGATAATGAACTTACTATCGTGATATGAATGGAAATTGTTGAACATGGTTTTAAATCGTTTTCGGTTTACAACCTTTGTATACTTTTGCAAATAATGTCTTTACCTTCTTGTGTAACTATTTTTCAAAAGGAATCTTATTTAAAGTTTGCATTGCAGTTTTATACGGGCCAATGTCCTTTGTAATTTGAAGGGAAATTTAGGCGCGTCAGACGGAGTCAGAAATTATAATCTCGGTCGAATAAGCACCGGGTCACTTCATATCAGATTCCTTTCAATTGTTTTCTTGGGTAATCTGAATATGTTATAGATGCCGACAATTGATAGACGATTTTGAAAATATTTTGTGAAAAGACGAAAGTGGTCATAGTTTTAATATGTTTACAAGCTCAGTTTGAGCATGTCATATTCTACAGAGTACATACGGGATCAAGTAAGATAAATAAATTGAGGCATGGACGGACGAGTCTTAAGCGAAGTTAGCTAGTTGCAAGCGTTTTCTTTCAACTTATCTACGTATTCAGTTTGAAAGTATGCAAATAAATAACAAGAATGACATATTTTTAACAATTTATTAAACATCTCACAATGAAACACACAACAATAGAGACAATCTATTTTTCTCTACAGAGTTTTGAAAATAACATGTTGAGAGTTGCATAAAGTAGAACATGCTCACTCTTCTTCAATTTCGGGTGGGTCGTATTGATTTAAAACTTTATCGAACACATACTTTCGTTTAGAACACGCATATTTCAGTGCTTCTCCTTGGTCAAAATCTTCCACCTCCATAACTCGATTTCTTGTTTTTTGTATTGCCCTGTACACTGGGTCTTGTCGTAACGCATTTATCCACATAACGGTTTCGGTAAATTCGTTGACTAAACCTTTTCTGAAAACAGGTCTCATGTCTTCAAAGACCTGTTCTTTAGCATCGTCTTCTGACAAATGTACTTGTTCCTTTTTCTCTGAAACTCTCGAGTTATATGCCTGTTGGAAGTGATCAAAAACAATTTCAATGATTTTATCCATCAGACTTTCGAGATTCTCTTGAACGTCTGTACTGGTTTTTTTTATCTGAGTCCATGCTGACGGATATTTCATGTTGGTGTTTAGCTTGTTTATGCCGTTCCATGTTGTATTTGTCGCATTGATCACATGAATACATACTGGTCGTAGTTACAACTGTCAGTACAGCTCAATGGAAATTATTATCCTTCCAAAATGTCGTTAAATTCTGGTAGATGTCTTGCTCTTTGTATCTTTTTCCTTGCCTGTTTGTTTTTGATAGTTCTTTCCTTTTGGATAGGTGCGTTTGACATTTTTTTTTCAGATACAACAGTAATTGTCGTAGTTTTCTTTCTGCAAATTCTCTTCATGGGGAGACGTTTGACTTTTAACTTTCTGCTGGGAAAATCTGCTGCATTTATGGCAGGCTTTACAGTTGTTGGCCTATTTATACGTTCCAACTCTGACTTCGCTCTATTTACTACGGCCTGTATTGGTGTAACAAGTTCTATCATAGACTTCTGTTCATTTAACAGAGATCGTGTAGAATACTTGGACAGATCTTTAATTCGTTTAGGATTCGGGATGTATGTAGTTGAATTCATGATGGTTTTCTCACAAGGACAGTCTTAGTTAGAATGAATATAAACTTTTTAAAATGCAGTTTATGTACACACTGAAAACACAACATGACACAATATATTGAAATTAATGTGATATGTTTAAAATGTCTCTAATCTCAGCAATATCATATTATTTTTTCTATCATTTTCTTTAATATTCTAACATTATTACGTTTTTTTATAAGCTTTTTTTTTCTCTTTAACCACTGTGCAGTTATTGATGTTACTCTTGTGTTACTCTGCGAAATAAGTAGGTGCTCTTTCGTTATACTGTAAAATGAGTAGTTCTTGTTACTCTGTGTCTCCTATTTACACTTTTTCTTCACATTACGCATGTGGTATACTTTTATTTTCTTTCAAATTCCATCATTATTTGGTAGCTTGTGTTTTCAGTTGCCTATTAATCACGCATACAATGATACATACAATTTCATAATTGTTTAACAAACTGTAATGTTAGCAGTACTGGTTCTTGTCAGAATGATACTTCACGACCATATCGATCTTTTATAAGGACGGTGAATTCTTACAATTCATTTTTCTTCAACGGAAGATAGATGGGTGTATCAAAACGTGTGTCCCATTGGTTACTTTTGGTGGTTGAAACACGTCGCAAAACCTTTTTTTTTTTTTCACAAATAGTTGAAAAAATGAAGACAGTTTGGTTCGTATTGTTTTTCTATTTTGTTTTAGACGCTGATGCTTGGAATTCTAACAGCGCTACTTTCCATTTTCCGTCAAATATAAGGGGCGTTTTTAAATATATTTTAAAATTCCATGGTTTATTGTCAGGAAAATAATCATTGCTCTCATCACTTTGTAGATGCATCGTTTAACTAGACCATGTGTGTACCGCTTGTATATATTTAAGTGATTGTTAAATTAAATCTGTTTGACCGAGTTAGAGATTTACCTTGTATTAAGTTCGCAGTGTCACCGACTATTGCTGCGTATGAGGTATTAGGGACTGTTTACACGGTCTGGGGACCAAGAATGTTTACAGTCATGAAGAAGAATGATGTTATTTTACCGCTGCAATGTAGTTGGACCTTATATAAGTCTGAGCCTAAATTAAACAAATACAATAACATATCATTATATTGATGGTGAGATGTATACTTACGTCATTTGTATCGTAGTTCACATATATCACCCTGGTTATGTACTTGATTTAAATTATCCCATTTCTTGGGAAACGAACCAATTGACCTAACCATGACCTTGAAAACTTACCCCGATTTTGGACTAACCCACTGTTGACCTAACCATGACCTTGAAAAATGATCTTGATTTTGGACTAGCCCACCAACCCATCTCCACAAGCGGTAGTTTGCTACTATTTACATAATTCCGTCGACTGTACTGTCAGTATAGACAGACTCGGAATACATCATTCCGTCGACTGTACTAGAAACATAGACAGACTCGGGATACATCATTTCGTAGACTGTACTAGAAACATAGACATACTCGGAATACATCATTACGTCGACTGTACTGGAACGAACTATAGACAGACTCGGAATACAGCATTACGTCGACTGTACTAGAAACATAGACAGAATCGGGATACATCATTACGTCGACTGTACTAGAAACATAGACAGACTCGGGATACATCATTTCGTAGACTGTACTAGAAACATAGACAGACTCGGAATACATCATTCCGTCGACTGTACTGAAAACATAGACAGACTCGGAATACATCATTCCGTCGACTGTACTGGAAACATAGACAGACTCGGAATACATCATTACGTCGACTGTACTGGAACTATAGATTGAATCGGAATACATCATTCCGTCGACTGTACTGGAACTATAGACAGACTCGGAATACATCATTCCGTAGACTGTACTGGAACTATAGACAGACTCGGAATACATAATTTCGTAGACTGTACTAGAAACATAGACAGACTCGGAATACATCATTACGTCGACTGTAACGGAAACATAGACATACTCGGAATACATCATTACGTCGACTGTAACGGAAACATAGACAGACTCGGTATACATCATTCCGTCGACTGTAACGGAAACATAGACAGACTCGGAATACATCATTACGTCGACTGTAACGGAAACATAGACAGACTCGGAATACATCATTACGTCGACTGTAACGGAAACATAGACAGACTCGGAATACATCATTACGTCGACTGTACTAGAAACATAGACATACTCGGAATACATCATTACGTCGACTGTAACGGAAACATAGACAGACTCGGAATACATCATTCCGTCGACTGTACTGAAAACATAGACAGACTCGGAATACATCATTCCGTCGACTGTACTGTAAACATAGACATACTCGGAATACATCATTACGTCGACTGTACTGGAACCATAGATAGACTCGGAATACATCATTCCGTCGACTGTACTGAAAACATAGACAGACTCGGAATACATCATTCCGTCGACTGTACTGTAAACATAGACATACTCGGAATACATCATTAAGTCGACTGTACTGGAACCATAGACAGACTCGGAATACATCATAACGTCGACTGTACTAGAAACATAGACAGACTCGGAATACATCATTACGTCGACTGTACTGGAACCATAGACAGACTCGGAATACATCATTACGTCGACTGTACTGTAAACATAGACAGACTCGGTATACACCATTCCGTCGACTGTACTGGAACCATAGACAGACTCGGAATACATCATTCCGTCGACTGTACTGGAACCATAGATAGACTCGGAATACATCATTCCGTCAACTGTACTGGAACCATAGATAGACTCGGAATACATCATTCCGTCGACTGTACTGGAACCATAGACAGTCTCGGAATACATCATTACGTCGACTGTACTGGAACCATAGACAGACTCGGAATACATCATTACGTCGACTGTACTGGAACTATAGACAGACTCGGGATACATCATTACGTCGACTGTACTGGAACCATAGACAGTCTCGGAATACATCATTACGTCGACTGTACTGGAACTATAGACAGACTCGGAATACATCATTACGTCGACTGTACTGGAACCATAGACAGTCTCGGAATACATCATTACGTCGACTGTACTGGAACCATAGACAGACTCGGAATACATCATTACGTCGACTGTACTGGAACTATAGACAGACTCGGAATACATCATTACGTCGACTGTACTAGAAACATAGACAGACTAGGGATACATAATTTCGTAGACTGTACTGGAACCATAGACAGACTCGGAATACATCATTACGTCGACTGTACTGGAACTATAGACAGACTCGGAATACATCATTCCGTCGACTGTACTAGAAACATAGACAGACTCGGGATACATCATTTCGTAGACTGTACTGGAACCATAGATAGACTCGGAATACATCATTCCGTCGACTGTACTGGAACTATAGACATACTCGGAATCCACCATTCCGTCGACTGCATCATTCCGTCGACAGTACTGGAAATATAGACAGACTCGGAATACTTCATTCCGTCGACTGTTCTGGAAACATAGACGGACTCGGAATACACCATTCCGAAGACTGTACTGGAAACATAGACATACTCGGAATACATCATTCCGTCGACTGTACTGGAAACATAGACAGACTCGGAATACATCATTCCGTCGACTGTACTGTAAACATAGACAGAATCGGGATACATCATTACGTCGACTGTACTGGAACTATAGACAGACTCGGAATACATCATTCCGTCGACTGTACTGTAAACATAGACAGACTCGGTATACACCATTCCGTCGACTGTACTGGAAACATAGACAGACTCGGAATACATCATTACGTCGACTGTACTAGAAACATAGACAGACTCGGGATACATCATTTCGTAGACTGTACTGGAACCATAGATAGACTCGGAATACATCATTACGTCGACTGTACTGGAACCATAGACAGACTCGGAATACATCATTACGTCGACTGTACTGGAACTATAGATTGACTCGGAATACATCATTCCGTCGACTGTACTGGAAACATAGACAGACTCGGAATACATCATTACGTCGACTGTACTGGAACTATAGATTGACTCGGAATACATCATTCCGTCGACTGTACTGGAAACATAGACAGACTCGGAATACATCATTACGTCGACTGTACTGGAAACATAGACATACTCGGAATACACCATTCCGTCGACTGTACTGGAACTATAGATTGACTCGGAATACATCATTCCGTCGACTGTACTGGAAACATAGACAGACTCGGAATACATCATTCCGTCGAATGTACTAGAAACATAGACAGACTCGGAATACATCATTCCGTCGACTGTACTGGAACTATAGATTGACTCGGAATACATCATTCCGTCGACTGTACTGGAAACATAGACAGACTCGGAATACATCATTCCGTCGAATGTACTAGAAACATAGACAGACTCGGAATACATCATTCCGTCGACTGTACTGGAACTATAGATTGACTCGGAATACATCATTCCGTCGACTGTACTGGAAACATAGACAGACTCGGAATACATCATTCCGTCGAATGTACTAGAAACATAGACAGACTCGGAATACATCATTCCGTCGACTGTACTGGAACCATAGACAGACTCGGAATACATCATTACGTCGACTGTACTGGAAACATAGACATACTCGGAATACACCATTCCGTCGACTGTACTAGAAACATAGACAGACTCGGAATACATCATTCCGTCGACTGTACTGGAACCATAGACAGACTCGGAATACATCATTACGTCGACTGTACTGGAAACATAGACATACTCGGAATACACCATTCCGTCGACTGTACTAGAAACATAGACAGACTCGGAATACATCATTCCGTCGACTGTTCTGGAACCATAGACAGACTCGGAATACATCATTACGTCGACTGTACTGGAAACATAGACATACTCGGAATACACCATTCCGTCGACTGTATTAGAAACATAGACAGACTCGGAATACATCATTACGTCGACTGTACTGGAAACATAGACATACTCGGAATACACCATTCCGTCGACTGTACTAGAAACATAGACAGACTAGGGATACATAATTTCGTAGACTGTACTGGAAACATAGACAGACTCGGTATACACCATTTCGTCGACTGTACTGGAACCATAGACATACTCGGTATACACCATTTCGTAGACTGTACTGTAAACATAGACAGACTCGGAATACATCATTACGTCGACTGTACTGGAACCATAGACATACTCGGTATACACCATTCCGTCGACTGTACTAGAAACATAGACAGACTCGGAATACACCATTTCGTAGACTGTACTGTAAACATAGACAGACTCGGAATACACCATTTCGTCGACTGTACTGGAACCATAGACATACTCGGAATACATCATTCCGTCGACTGTACTGGAACCATAGACATACTCGGTATACACCATTCCGTCGACTGTAACGGAAACATAGACAGACTCGGAATACATCATTCCGTCGACTGTAACGGAAACATAGACAGACTCGGAATACATCATTCCGTCGACTGTACTGGAAACATAGTGAGACATCTGCATTGTTTCCACGTCGACATTAAATTTTACAAACTAATTTATTAGACAAACATGACCATCGGTTTCATTTCTTTTTCTTACAACGCAAAAGCTAGGCGCTACAGTTTAAAGTGCGGAACATTGCATCTAACAAGTTTACAAATCCAATTGACATGTACATATAGTATCAAAACATCTACAGGTATTTGCCTCAAATTACATGTATAACTTTACATATTGAGTCCTTTCCCATCATTCGTAGAACAAAAAGAGTGGCAATAAAAGGAAACTCTGAAAATTATCAGAAAAACATGAGGAACAAGGGAGCTAAACCTGTTCAAACATAAAGCAAATGCAACAATGATTATCTCCCTTTGACCATCATTCAAATGCATTAGTGACATTTACACTCCCACCAAAATCATACCGATTTTTCTAGGAAATGTATTGATGCTTATATGTCCTACTTAGACAAAAAAAACTATCTGCAGCTATTTCTCAGTTTTTTATTTGCTTGTGGATTTACAATCATTTTAGCTGTATCAAGTCTAAATGACTGCAAATCCAAAGTTTGGGAAAAACATTACTGTTCTACCATTAAAACCAACTTATGAACGCTACGTTCAAGCACTGTTGACGCAGAAGAGTTTTTCCTTGCGAGCATCACTTTGACATTTCTCACTAGTCCATCGTCGTCAATCACTACATCAAGCACTTTCGCTAAAAGGCCACTGGTTACGTGGCAAGTCTATGTCTATCACCGACAGAAATTTAATTTAAATACTCTTTCTTCCATCTGGCCCAAAAGTGTACACGTCGCCACCTTTTACGAAGATACATGTCTTCCCTAACAAACTGTCCTGGTGGAGTATCAGATTTTCCAGTTAATATATGACTCGGTGTAAGTGGTGTTTCACTGTTTGGTCCTCTATTTCACTGACGGTTAAAGGACGACAATTTACGATAGACGTAACTTCGTAGAACAAGGTTCTTAGTGATGAATCGTCCAATCTTTGAGGACACTGTAATGTCACTGAGTTGAGAATATTGCGCACATTTTTGATTTGTCTCTCCCATACCACTCCTACATGGCATTAAACACATACACCAATGGCATTAAACACATACACCAGATTCAGGGGCCTGGAACGGTTCCCTGAAGGACTCCTGACATAACAGTTATGGCAGCTGAGGATTTTCCATTGGGCGCATCACGTTGTGGATTATGGATTATAAAACTTCGATTATGTGGGACTTTGTCACAGGCCTTACTTAAAAAACGCAATAAGTATGCAGTCCATGCAGTCCATGCAGTCCATCTGCTCATATATATAGCTTTGTGCTACTGCTAGGTCGTTGACTGACAATAAACTTGGTGTCAGTAGAACGGCGTTTCCTAAAACCATGTATATCGGCATATATAAGCAGCCCATTATCGTCTAAGGGGATGATTATGCAACTTAAAGCAATATGTTCAAGGACCTTGCTGCCCACGGAACGAGCCCTGTAATTGACCAGTGCACTACGGTCGCCCTTGTTGGAGAGTGGGATCGTTGCAGAACAAGTCCCCAAAACTCTAGACCAGATTTTGAAACAATTATGCCCCTTTTTGGACTTAGAAATATTGGTTTACATGCAAGGCTTTTTCTCACAAACTACAAATGTTATTGCTTTGAAACTTCACACACTTATTTGACATCATCCGATGACCTTGCAGGACAAGTCCCAAAACTTTGTATCAGATTTTTACACAATTATGCCCCTTTTTGGACATAGAAATTTTGGTTAAAGTTCTGCATGCAAGAAACTATGATGGACATATCTCAGTAACCACTAATGATATTGACTTGAAACTTCATTCATGTCTTCATGATTGTCAGACAGTCAAGTTAAATAAGTCTTGTATGAATTCAGTAAAATTTATGGCCATTGTTTGACTTTGACAGTTTGGTCAAAGTTTGGCAATCAAGGTACGTACTATCATGCACATATCTCATTAATCACTGTTTACTATAGAATCAAATGGCAAATAGTCGGGCATGCTGTCTTATGGACAGCTCTTGTTGAATGTGTTGCTATAGTTGAAAGTGTTAAGCTTTCAGAATATGTATGATTTGTACATGTTTCATATTTATGATCAGGAATCTAGAACTAAACACACATTAAACTCCTGATATGATACATGGCTTCCAAAGATTATTTGCTACACATGCATATTTTTTTGACAATTTCGTTTCTCCATGTGATATGTTAACCAGATAACAGCTGTACAAAAGGAGCTGCTTATCCCTCTTATCTACGTTCCTGTGTGTAATTTCTAGAAATGCAAACCATTTTTTTTTAATTTAATGACTGCATATGTCATTATAAACAAGAAATATCTTTAAAAAGATAAACGTCGATAATAATCAAAACAATCAGTAATTTTCCATGAATTATAAAATTTGCGCAATAATCTATTTGTTTACCAAAGGCTAATCGGCCATCTCCATCCAGCTTCAGTTTCTATACATAGATTATCAAGGCCGAGAATACGCCACATGACTGGAGGTTACACGAGGCTCCCAAGAGGAGTATAAGTTTCAATTGACGATAAATAACTGAAAACTTATCATGTTTCAAAAATAATTAATATTTTGCTATTTAATATTATATTTCATACCTCTTCACTGATTTTTTTCACTGAAATTTATTTCTGAAGGAAAACAATTAAAAGTTAGCATGCAGAACATTTCATTTTAAACTTCATCTTATTAGTGCCTCTCGTAGGATCGCCAACTTAACTATTAACCAATCAAAACATTTTATTTCCTATATTTCTTCGACATTATGCATTAAATACAACATTTGATCGGTCTACAATCTAGATCATTTGTTTAACATCTAGGTCAAAACTGAGATTAAACAGATATCGCCGAAAAGAAATGGGCTACCACAGAAACTATTCGAATGAAGCAGAAAGAACACAAATTGTGCAACCTAAATGTACATGTTACTACAGAGTGGTCTGTTCCATGGATAGAAAATGTGTAGCTGTGTGTTTGTAAAGTGGAATCCTTATACTGCCTTGCTAAAGATATAGCTTTATAGACGCGGTAGAGTGATTGCCTGCGGGACAAGAGGTGCCGAGTTCGACCCCTGATCTGGTCAGCTGGATTACATTGACGCACATCGTACATAGTCCTCAATGATGTGAGATATAGTAGTATTTGGTGTTAATTGAAGGATTCGGGGACGAATCTTCACATGGAGGGGGAGTATGTGATAGAGTAGTATTTGGTGTTAATTGAAGGATTCGGGGACGAATCTTCACATGGAGGGGGAGTATGTGATAGAGTAGTATTTGGTGTTAATTGAAGGATTCGGGGACGAATCTTCACATGGAGGGGGAGTATGTGATAGAGTAGTATTTGGTGTTAATTGAAGGATTCGGGGACGAATCTTCACATGGAGGGGGAGTATGTGATAGAGTAGTATTTGGTGTTAATTGAAGGATTCGGGGACGAATCTTCACATGGAGGGGGAGTATGTGATAGAGTAGTATTTGGTGTTAATTGAAGGATTCGGGGACGAATCTTCACATGGAGGGGGAGTATGTGATAGAGTAGTATTTGGTGTTAATTGAAGGATTCGGGGACGAATCTTCACATGGAGGGGGAGTATGTGATAGAGTAGTATTTGGTGTTAATTGAAGGATTCGGGGACGAATCTTCACATGGAGGGGGAGTATTTGATAGAGTAGTATTTGGTGTTAATTGAAGGATTCGGGGACGAATCTTCACATGGAGGGGGGGGGGGGGGGTATGTAGTAGAGTCGTCTGTCCTAAATATAGTCAATGTGTAGCTATGTGTTTGTATAAGGAAATACTTATTTATACTACCTTGTTTTTGTAGCGACGTGATAGAGTGTTCGTCTCGATGTCCCGAGCTCGAGCCCTGATTTTTTACTTTTTGGAGGCGGCAGAACTTTCCAGGCCACATAATTATTAATTTGCAGGGTTTGAATAGTTTAGCTTTTAGACTGTTCAAAGTGAACGATCTCTTACAGGCAGCTAATCGTAAGGATGATTTTAGTCAGATTTTTACAAGAATATTCTATTAGAATTCCTTCTCTTGAAGGATTATTCCTGATTCTTTTTTTCTGAAATGCACTTAAAGACATAGTTATTTATATGTCTCTGCACCACTCGAACCAGAATCTTAATCACAAAGAAATAAGAAGGGGAGATGGTGATAAGGCTAAGAAGAAGATGACGTAGACAAAATGGAATGAGGTCCTTTTAAATTCAAGACGGATAGATTAATCGAGGCGAAAACATTCTAGACACCGTTTAAATATTTTCCCAAATTTTAGATTTCAAAAGAACCAAGAATGGCAGGGAATTTCTGGCAAAGTTCTCATTTGTAAGATTTCTATACGTCGACTTTTACTTGATTTTTTAAAGAGATAAAGATCTACACATTTGGGGAAGCGTTTTGTACATCAAACTATTATAATACTGCTATACACTAATTCGTACTCAGAAATCGTCGTACTCAATTCCTTTGTATTCATGTGAGCTTAGCAAAGAAAGTTTTTGAAAATGATCAATTTATTCAGGCTTGCGCTTAATTTCGTATTTTTATAACAGGAATGAGAGCTTTAATAAAACTAGCTTTTTCGAATATCATTCTTGAGATTGCAAATTTTGTGAAACTGGTGTTTATTCAACAATTTGATAAGGCAAACAAAAATATATAGGTAATTAGGTTTGTTTCTGGTTACGGCCTGAAATAAATATGGGTTGGTAGTTTATTTTTTTGTAGAATAATCATTTGGAGCTCGTTTCCCCAGTATTCTTGAAATTATTCAGATTGCTATGTTGTATTGCACACCAAAGACTTAAAATGTTTATAGTAGTTACTTCCCTCCTTGGGGCTCAGTGTTGTTGGGATAGCATTATGACTGATGCATCAGTATTGCGAAATGATAATACCGTCAGTACTGGAATACTGTTGATAGCAGTGTAAAACACCATTATAAAAGTGGTATTTACACCTATACCCCATTCCCGTTACATTTCTCCCTCTTTCTCTTGACTTCGACCCAAAGTCACACAACTGAACACAAGCAGTACATTAGAGCGGAGTCTATGTAACATCACTGGGAACCACCGGGGTCCGGGGATGATGGTGATATCAACCCAAAAATCTTACCGCTGCCACCATTTTGAAACGTGTACCGGCGTTACGCCATCGCGGGTTACCAATCCAGGTACTAACCGCGATGAACGTTGCTTAAATTTACGAAAAGGTCAACCACTCTACCAACGTCGCTATAAAAGCCGGCTTCTACGACAAGGCCGTAGAAGTGGTATTTACACCTATACCCCATTCCCATTACAATGCATATAACTTAACACTTGCTCACAGACATTAATTTTATTTTGTCTTGATCATTCCATCAGAGGACTAGATAAGATGGAGTGAACAGGTCTTTTCCCTACAATATTTCTCTTATAACTCAACCAAATCCTATGTTGTGGGTACTCAAAAGAATCATCTCACTGAGACAATTCTTTTGAGTACCCACAACATAGGGTTTGAATTTTAAATAAGGATTGTATGACATGAAAAATGCTCCTTATCTAGAGCTCTGATTCCATGGTAAAGTGTAAATTTGGATATCAACTAGCCTAATATCAACATTATTTCTTTTTCAGCCAGCAATGGTTGCTGGACAGACAAGATCTGTCCCGAGAAAGACAAGCTGATCTGAGTATAATGAGCGAAGAAGAATATGAAAAGATCATGATATTTTTTGCCAATTGTGCGTACATTTCTATTTTCTATTTACTGAATTCATATATCTCTCTCCCTGTAAAGGTTATATTGGAACCAAGCTGATTGGCCCTCTCTCACATGTAGATCATTAGATGGCACAGGATAATGAAAAAAATAAACTATACAGTGGGTACATTTCACTGTTTCCAAGAGTGGTTTATGGAGTATAATTCATTCATTATTAATCATTACCCCTTTCCCACATACAACAAATCTGCAGCAGATGACTTAGAAAACATCTAAAGCAAAAGCACAGAAAGGCTTTAAATGTAAGAATAATGATTGAATAAAGTTGAAAACATGGTGACAAAATTAGAAATTGCTCATTTTGAGCAATTTCTTCTTTTGTCGCCATGTTTTCAAAAAGCCGTCTGCTGCAGAGGCTTCAGAAAGCGTCTATATGAGGGAAAGGGTTAATCAATACACGTATTAATATAAACTGTCACTTTTATAGAGATTTTTTTAAATTTTTGCCTTGATGTTTTCTAGGTCGGCTGCTGCAGATTTATAGTATTTGGGAAAGGTTGATTTTGAAAAATGCAAACAAAAAACATGTGCCATTGTATAAAAAAAAAAGTTCATTCAATTAATTTGGGTGCATAGAATTGTTTTTAATATTAGAGCTGTAACCTTCCATAAAGTGATGTGAATCTTGGACCACGCCGCAGCCGCCGCCACCATCGCCGACGCCAGGGTCATGACAATAGCTCTCATTTTTTCAAAAGTCGAGCTAAAAAAGGAGAAATTATTCTTAAATTCATGCTAATTATAGAGTAATACATTATTGCACGTACTTGTTATTTCAGTTATACAAGCCCTTGGAGAGCAGTTAAAAGTTCGTCAACAAGTGATTGCCACAGCAACTGTATATTTCAAAAGGTTTTATGCAAGGTGAGCAAAAATGTTAGCTATAGTAAGTACAATTTTGGTGAGCTGATGATGTTAAACTGTCATTGGCAACAAGGTTCGCGAAATGTTTGTTTGAGTCTTTTTCTTTACAATGGAACATCCCATCTAGCTACAGATTTTATTCATATCATCAAAAATAACTTCTTCACTTGTGACTTATTCCAGAGCTTAAGATGAAAAGATGTGTTTCATGTTCTTAAATGTCGAGGGAATATATGTATATGGACATACATGCCCCAACAAAGTAATCGCTCTACTAGACTAGCTTATGTAATCACCTCGGCGTTGGCGTTGCCAGCTTGGTCAAACCTTTGAGTGCAAGGCCTTTTCTCAGACACTGTGTATGCTGATGCTTTGAAACTTCACACACTTATTCAGGGTCATTAGGTGACCTTGTATGTCAAGTCCCATAACTCTGGAATGGATTTTGACTGCATTGTGCCCCTTTTTGGACTTAGAATTTTGGTCAAACCTTTGTGTGCACGGCCTTTTCTCAGACACTGTGTATGCTGTTGCTTTGACACTTCACACACTTATTCAGGGTCATTAGATGACCTTGTATGTAAAGTCCCATAACTCTGGAATGGATTTTGACTGAATTGTGCCCCTTTTTGGACTTAGAATTTTGGTCAAACCGTTGCATGTTTTTTCTCAGATTCTGTGTATGCTGTTGCTTTGAAACTTCACACACTTATTCAGGGTCATTAAATGACCCTGTATGTCAAGTCCCATAACTCGGGAATGGATTTGGACTGAATTGTGCACCTTTTTGGACTTAGAATTTTGGTCAAACCTTTGCATGCAAGGCCTTTTCTCAGACACTGTTTAAGCTATTGCTTTGAAACTTCACACACTTATTCAGGGTCATTATATGACCCTGTATGTAAAGTCCCATAACTCGGGAATGGATTTGGACTGAATTGTGCCCCTTTTTGGACTTAGAATTTTGGTCAAACTTTTGCGTGCAAGGCCTTTTCTCAGACACTGTGTAAGCTGTTGCTTTGAAACTTATTGAGGTGTATTATCTTGCAATAGGTGATACTGTGTGACTTTACCTAATGCTATAGCTGTTCTGAAGTAGGCCCTGATAGGCGAGCTATATTGTCCTCCGACAACTCTTGTTTCTGATTGTTATGACTTTAACACACATGTTCACAAGCATGGCCTCTTGTTTGAGATTGGGTTTCACTGACCTAGGTTGAAGGTCAAGGTCACAGTGACCATATTATTGTAGCAACCACTTCATCGTCGAGCAACTTTATTTCTTTTCTGATCCTTATGAAACTTATCACATAATATGTTCACAAGCATTGCCTCTTTGGCCAGTTTGTAATCCACTAACCAAGGTCAACTCAAAGGTAAAATTTACAGTCTTCTAATCAATGTCATCGCTCTAGCACTTTTTTTCTAGATGGAATTCTTTCATACTTCATAAACAGGTTCAGTGTCGAGAGAGGTTGGACCTCCTCTTTTTATTGATCTCTTTCAAAGGTCAAGGTCAAAGTGGCTATAATATGTCTGTATAAAACGACGTCATCACTCTAGAACTTAGTTTTGGATGAAATTTCTTCATACTGCAAACACAGGTTCAGTGTCGAGGGAGCTTGGACGGGTTGCAGTAACTGACCTAGATCAAAGGTCAAGGTCACTGTGACTATAATATGTCTGAACATAACGTCATTGATCAAGCCCTTTCCTTTTTAAACTCCTTTGTACTTCATACCCATGTTCAGTGTCGAGAGCTTGGATGGGTTCAGGCTTCACTGACCTAGGTACATCTTCGACTTATCAGTACAAACGACACTGTGAGGTGAGTTTTATTGTCAGCGATGCTGTTGATCGAACCCCAAAGCCCTTTGTTATGGCAACTCACATCAACAAGCTATATTGAGTAATGATCCAGACAATGTGGGTCAAAGAACCTTTTTATCTCGACCTTTACAGTCCTGATCAAGAATACACGTACATGCTTTTTTTGTTTTGCAATTTTCTGTAACTCTCTTTTCAGAAATTCTTTAAAATGCATAGATCCATGGTTAATGGCCCCAACCTGTATATTTCTTGCTTCAAAAGTGGAGGTAAGAATATCTTTCAGATGTGTTCAATTGATGTCCAATTTGAAACTATATGACTGATGAAAAAGTTTGCATCTGTGAAATAAATATAATGGTTTTAAGCCTATCCCACATACAAAGTATCTGCATTTGCAGAAATCATCTTTGGCAAAATATCGAAATTCTCTCTTAATTACAATATGGTTATTGAGTAATGTTCAAAACAAGGTGGCAAATGGAGAAATGACTCATTATGAACAATTACTCTTTTTGCCACAGTACCTTGAAAAGGTTAATATTTGGCAATGAGAATATTGTGTGAAAAGAGTTCAATTGTCTAGAACAATGCAGATGCATGGAATGTAATGTCCGGGGTTAAAGGCAATAAGGGTTGACAAATCAATTTTTAACATTTTTGTACTTTGACTGAGATGTTCTTGTTTGTGTTTTTGCTGAAACTATAAAGACTTATTAAGGGTAATATATTCTGCAGTTTTGTTGTATATGAGAAATGGATAATTAATTATACCCCCAAAAAACAAAGTTTTGGGGGGGGGTATATAGGAGTCACTGTGTCGGTCGGTCGGTCGGTCGGTCGGAAGCCATATTTTGTCCGGACCATATCTTAACAATGCAACATAGGATTTGAACGAAACTTCATAGGATGATACAACACATTGAGAGGAAGTGCGGTGTACAGGAACCATAACTCTATTTTATCTAAATACAGAGTTATTGCCCTTTGTTACTTTTTCTTATTCGTAGAGTCTTGTCCGGAGCATAACTTTAAAACTAATTGTTGGAATTTAATAAAACTTCATAGGATGATACAACACATTGAGAGGAAGTGCAGTGTATAGGAACCATAACTCTATTTAATCTAAATAAAGAGTTATTGCCCTTTGTTACTTTTTCTTGTCCGGAGAATTACTTAATAACTAACAGATGGAATCTAATAAAACTGCATATAATGGTAGAGCATAATCAGAGGAAGTGCAGTGTACAAGAACCATAACTCTAATTTACATAATTACAGAGTTATTGCCCTTTGTTACTTTTTCTTATTCGTAGAGTCTTGTCCAGAGCATAACTTTAAAACTGATTCTTGGAATTTATTAAAACTTCATAGGATGATACAACACATTGAGAGGAAGTGCAGTGTACATGAACCATAACTCTATTTAATCTAAATACAGAGTTATTGCCCTTTGTTACTTTTTCTTGTCCGGAGAATTACTTAATAACTAACAGATGGAATCTAATAAAACTGCATACAATGGTAGAGCATAATCAGAGGAAGTGCAGTGTACAAGAACCATAACTCTAATTTACATAATTACAGAGTTATTGCCCTTTGTTACTTTTTCTTATTTGTAGAGTCTTGTCCAGAGCATAACTTTAAAACAAATTGTTGGAATTTAATTAAACTTCATAGGATGATACAACACATTGAGAGGAAGTGCGATGTACAGGAACCATAACTCTATTTTATCTAAATACAGAGTTATTGCCCTTTGTTACTTTTTCTTGTCCGTAGAATTACTTAATAACTAATAGATGGAATCTAATAAAACTACATATAATGGTAGAACATAATCAGAGGAAGTGCAGTGTACAAGAAACATAACTCTACTTTACATAATGACAGAGTTATTGCCCTTTGTTACTTTTTCATATTCGTAGAGTCTTGTCCGGAGCATAACTTTAAAACTAATTGTTGGAATTTAATAAAACTTCATAGGATGATACAACACATTGAGAGGAAGTGCAGTGTACAGAAACCATAACTCTATTTAATCTAAATACAGAGTTATTGCCCTTTGTTACTTTTTCTTGTTTACAGAGTTATGGCCCTTTTGTTGGTCGGTTGTAAGCCATTTTTGAGTCAAGGTGCTGTTTTGGGGGTATTTATCATCTTCAGTGATATTTCTAGTTTATATATGTAATTTGCAGGAATTTGGTGTGATTTCAAACAGCAGACTAATCACTACATGTCAAACAGTGGGTATGTAAATTTAAGTATATCTATGTATATCTATGGTTTTCTCTTGTTGTTAAATATATGAGCCATGTAGGGCAAGCTAGGTTTAAGAATGAAATTAAATTACCTTTCGAAGGAAAAAAAAAAAGTCTGATTATTGTGATACCCTTGGTATCGTCGTCCGGGTTGTCACAAAACTGTACCACGTAACTAAATAAACGTTCAACATTTTAAAATGAAACTTGGTTCTTAGGAACAATATTCATGTCTATGCCAAGTCACATAACTCTGGCTTTAATAAGTATTCAGTAATGCCCCTCCCTTTTTCCTCTAAGAAAAAAAAAGACGAGCATTGGCGTTCAGACCATGGCGCTCTTGTTATCATTACATGATGCCCTATGTAAATGTAAGTCTATCTGTTTTTCACAATATCAATCAATTTGTCTTGGATTGTACTATTCCCAAGTCAATAGTATGAACTGTTGAACTTTGACCTCCTATATATACACGGTATTCCTGTTTTCTATACAAAAGTTTAAATGTAAATTTTAAAGTTAAATAACAACGTCATAAAAGCAAACAACTTGTTTTAAATCGATATTTGCTCAAATTATAAAACAGTTCATGTTTTTTATTCTGTAACAGTCGTTGTAATAATGAAATAAATTTTCAGAAGTGTTTACTTTGATAAAGCAGACTGGACGTTGGATTTATTTATTTTATGTACCTGAATGACATACTGTGATAAGTTCACCAATTCACCATTCAAAAGTAAAATATACTTCCAGTTTAGCTAAAAAAAAACTGTCAAGTTTTCCATTATTTTGTTGTGAAATGTGAATCAAACATCATTGTTGTTTCGTTAAAGGGCATCTTAGGATAAAATATAGTTTCATTTGTAAGTTGCCTGTGTAAGTGTGAAATATCCTAGATTTATTTCTTAGAATTGTATCAAACAGCTTATCTGATATTATATAATTTTGTTTACTTTGAAAATATCTGAAGATAAGAAATTACCATAACACGTAAAAACACTAGATGAATAAGTTTGATATAGAGATAATATCATTGTTGGAAAAGAAGATGTTCCTCACTATGAATTAGTCATCTTTTCTTACATGGTTTTCAAATGTTGTTAGTTGCAAAGGATGTGTGTGTCATCTGTTTGAGTTTGAGGGATTGAATCCAATTTTTAGCTCACCTATGCACGAAGTGCAAGGTGAGCTATTGGGATCACATTTTGTCCGGCGTCCGTCCGTCGTGCGTCGTCAACATTTGAGCTTGTTAACACTCTACAGGCTACATTTTACATCCAATCTTCATGAAAGTTTATCAGAACGTTCATCTCCATAAAATCTTGGACAAGTTCGAAACTGGGCCATATGAGGTCAAAAACTAGGTCACTAGGTCGAATTGAAGGGAAATCTTGTTAACTCTCTGGAGGCCACATTTTCAACTTGAGCATGTTGAAACTTTATCAGAATGTTTGTCTTAATGATATGTAGGTCAAGTTCGAACATGGGTCACGTCGGGTCAAAAAGTAGGTCACTAGGTCAAATTGAAGGAAAATCTTGTTAACACTCCAGAGGCCGCAATTTTTGCTTAAGCAGTTTAAAATTTTGTCAGAATGTTTGTCTTAAAAATATCTAAGTCAAGTTCGAATATGGGTTATGCCGGGTCAAGAACTAGGTCACTAGGTAAAATTGAAGGAAAATCTTGTTAACACTTTGGATGCCGCATTTTTTGCTTCAGCAACTTGTAATTTGTTCAGAATGTTGAGCTGAATGATATCTAGGCCAAGTTCGAATATGGGTCATGCCGGGTCAAAAACTAGGTCACTAGGCCAAATTGAAGGAAAATCTTGTTAACACTTTGGATGCCGCATTTTTTGCTTCAGCAGCTTGAAATTTTGTCAGAATGTTTGTCTTAAAGATATCTAGGTCAAGTTTAAATATGGGTCATATTGGATCAGAAACTAGGTCACAAGGCCAAATTAAGGGAAAATATTGTTAACTCTGTAGAAGCCGCATGTTTTGCTTCAGTGGCTTGAAATTTGGTCAGAATGTTGAGCTGAATGATATTTAGGCCAAGTTCGAATATGGGTCATGCAGGGTCAAAAACTAGGTCACAAGGCCAAATTAAGGGAAAATCTTGTTAACTCTGTAGAAGCCGCATTGTTTGCTTCAGCAGCTTGAAATTTGGTCAGAATGTTTGTCTGAATTATATCTAGGTCAAGTTCGAATATGGGTCATATTGGATCAGAAACTAGGTCAATAAAGGAAACTATGGTTCAAACTCCGGAGGCCGCATTTTTACTTTGAGCAAGTTGAAACGTCAGAATGCTGTCTTGATGATATCTAGTCCATGTTGGAATATGGGTCATATCAGGTAAAAAAAATATAGATCACTAGGCCAAATGAAGGAAAATATTGTTAGCACTGTGGAGGTTGCATTCAGAATAATTGTCTTGATGTGTTTTGCATTGCAGTACATTGTATAATTAAGGTGAGCGATCCAGGGCCATCATGGCCCTCTTGTTATATTCATGTACTAACAAAATGTTGTTTCATTATGCTTACCTGCTATTTCTATTTGCAGTCAAAAACAAGTTTTCTCATGCATATCCACAAGAATACCCATACAGAATTACTAATGTTTTAGAATGTGAATTTTATCTGCTAGAGATGATGGTGAGTGGAGTTTTGGTTAATTAACACTTCCTACTTACACAAAATCTGCAGCTAACGATTTTGAAAACATCTAGGACAAATTATGGAATATCTCTATAAATGAAATGAAATGATAAAATAGATGTGAAAACTTTGTGGCAAAAGTATAAATTGTTCAAAATGAAAAACTTTTCCTTTTGCCACAATGTTTTCAAATGTGTCTGTATTTGGGAAATCATTATAAGAGGTCATTTGTTTTTAAAGTTGTGTGCTGAAAAATTGTTGTATTCTGGAAAAGGTTAAGCAATATTTAATGGCAACAAACTCAATGTAATGTTATCAAAGTAAGCACATAGCACAGTAATTGATTGAGAGTTTATTAATCAAGTTTTCTGCATAGTTGTAACTTGGTCATTAGACTGTTGATGTCATTGTTCTTGCTGTTGGTCTGTGTATGGATTGGTGGGCATGTTGGCAGCAGACAAAAACAAAATAATGTTTAACTCTTTAGTATCAATGTTGGAAGGGATAACAGTCATTTGCTTTAGAAACATATGTGGAAATCAAACATTTGGAAACTTTAAAGTATGAAATTTAACATTTAGGGGGAAAAAAGCAGTTGCTCTGTTGTAGCAGTTCCTCCTTTTCTCACTATGTTTACATTACCTGTGTCTGGCTAAGTAATTGTAGATTCATCTGTATGAAGAAAGGATTAATCTACTTAGAACTTTTATACTTTAATACTTTCTTATGTTATGAAAATCTGCAGCAGACGACTTTGAAACATCAAGACAAAACTAAATAAAATACCTATTGAACATAAGCATAATTATTGTATAGTGTTGAAAACATTACAAGTACGATAATTTCTCCTTTTACCACATTTTTGACAATGTTTTTAAAAGCCGTCTGCTGCAGGTTTGAATTTATATTTAACAGGACTGTTGTTTAGTGGTGTATCATCCATACAGACCTCTTGTGCAATATGTTTCTGATATAAGTTCTACTGATGACAGTATACTACCTCTAGCTTGGTAAGTATTGCCATTAGCTTATTACTACAGGAACACAGCGTCTGTTGGCTACTGACAGTCTGCAAATCTAACAATGGTCCCTGGCCGGTAACTTTTGGTTCAGACCTGTGAAATATTTACATGTAATTATAACAAAACCATCTGGACTAGTTAATTTTTAAAGTTAATTTCTTTGAGTGTAGTGAGAGCGGGAGACCAGTGTTGTCATACCAAAGGCTTGTAGTGGCTTCCTTTTATTTTGCTCTCGGGGTTTTTTGGATTGAATTATGCCTGATGTACTGATTTAATGATAAATTTACAAGCAGATTTGGTAATTCACTCAGAAATCTCAGTATTGGTAGTAGTATAAAACAATTTTCTAATTAAACTGGAAACCAATCAATTTGATTGTTAAGAAGTGTAGATCCTGATTATCCATGGACACTGATCTGGATCTGCACAATTTGCAATGTTGATCTCTGACAGATTATTGTCTAAATTTGTCACCAAAACTGACTGGCTTTACTAGACCAGACACGTGCATATGATACAGGCAGGTCCTGTTTCATGTTGTATTTTGATGCAGCAGATGACATTTAAAAACATTGTGGCAAAAAGAGAAATTGCTTATAATGTTGTAGATGTTTTATGATCATTCGAGAAACCTGGGTAAACATGTAAGATATGAATTTAAGCCTATAGAAAAAAGCAAACAAGATGAAAACATTATAAGAAATAGGAGAAATTGCTCAAAACAAGTGCTGTCCCAATTTCCCAATAAGTTTTCAAGTCTTGAAATCATTGTGGCAAAAGGAGAAACTGCTCATAATGAGCAATTTCTCCATTTGCCACAGTGATGTTAACTCTATAAATAAGAATGCTTTCATTTTTAGAGATTTAACCTACATGTATTTTAACCTAGATTTTCGAAAGTCATCTGCTGCAGACTTCCAATTTGTTACAACCATTGCCCAAGATGTTTTCAAAATAGATTACACTTAAGATATTTTGGTTAACCCTTTTCCTCATATATCCGCTTTCTGATGCCTCTGCAGCAGATGGCTTTTTGAAAACATCAGTGACAAAAGAATGAATTGCTCTAAAAGAGCAATTTCTCCTTTTGCCACAATGTTTTCCATGTTTAGTCATAGGTTATCCATTCAATTATAGAGATTTTCTATTTTTTAACAAAATATTTTCAAAGTCGTCTGCTGCAGAATTATGCTGCAGTCGTATAAGGGAAGGGTTAAACTATTAAATTTTTTGATTAGAGTTAAACCTTTTCCCTAAATTGCAGCAGACGACTTTGAAAACATGTTTGACAAAAGTACGGATAATCTCTATTAATGTAAGTTGTGTTAACGAACAGAGCTGAAAATAGTGTGACAAAAGGGGAAATTGCATGTTATGAGCGATTTTCTTCTTTTGCCACACTTTTTCAAATGTGGTCTGCTGCAGAGGCATCAACAAGCGTCTATATTCTATATGTGGGAAAGGTTTTAACTTTGTCACAGAGGTATAAAGCATAGTCAGAAAAGTTGTCTGCAGCAGATACATCAAACTACAGCTCTAGGTGAGAGATGGTAAACCTTACCTGATATCATTATTTTCTACTTTAGGAGAATTGTGAATGATTCCCTTAGGACAGATGTATCTCTTTCTTTTCCACCGTACTTGATAGCCCTGTGTAAGTAGCCTATTACCTTATTTTAAACATTCCTAATAGGACAATTGCTTAAAACTAGTTTTGACCACTCAATAGGAGCTTTTTGGACATTTAACCAGTTCTCACTCTGAGAGTGTGGTCCATAAGTGAAATGTCTCATTCCCCCAAAAAAATTCACAACTCAACAGCTGCAACCTTTGTCAGGTATAGGAATGAAATCATGATATAATTCAGAGCATTTATGCATTGACATATTCCAAAGTCTAATAAGGAGCAGCTACCAGGATAAACCAACCTCGAGGCATTTGTGATTGCTGCTCAGTGCTCATCCAGATCAATATGTGAATTCATGCAGTTTTATCTGGCTCTGCACTGTTCACCAATTTACTCATAGAATGATTCAAATAATGGTGGATAGTAATCTTCCCCTTGGATCAATTTACAGGCTGATCTTTATTGAAAACTTGTCATAAATACAATGAGATTGGTTTTTCCTACAGCACAGCACAGTTATTTCTTTAACCCTTTCCCACATACAATAAATCTGCAGCAGACGACATGGAAACATCCAGGTAAAATAACGGAAAGGCTCTATAAATGTATCATTACTAAAAACGGTTGAAAACATTGAAGCAAAAGGAGAAATTGCTCATTTTGAGCAATTCTCCTTTTGTCACCACGTTTTCAAAATTCATCTGTTTCAGAAGCGTCAGAAAGTATTTTTTATTACTCTTCCGCACATACAAATGCTTTCTGATGCTTCTGCAGCAGATAACTTTTGAAAACATAGTGGCAAAAAGATATTATGAGCAAGTTCTCCTTTTGCCACAATGGTTTCAAATCTTTTTAATTATTATTCTTTCAGTTTAATGAATTTTCCATATTTTGTCCTCGGATGTTTTTAAAGTTGTCTGCTGCAGAATTGTTGTATGTAGGAAAGGGTTATACTGTCACAGTCAAAGGAACACTATTTATATCTAAATGCTGTTCCAGGAAAAAATGTCGTGGGGGGGGTGGAGCAACGAGCTATTTTTATTTGGTGGGTAGGGTATTTGTTAATTAAAATTAAAAATGATACCCAAACAATAAATAAAATTTGATTGGTGGTACCCTTTAAAATTGATAATCCTTCCTTCTCAGCCCGGTTCCCCTCCCCCATTTCCCCCCCCCCCCCCCCCCCCCCCCCCCCCCTGGAACAGTCCTAATACAACTGCCTTTGGTGTGCATTCATCATGAGATCAATTTACACCCAATACAATTTCAGCTGCCCTTCATATTGCCTGTGTGATTCAACAGAAAGACTTAAAACAGTGGTTTGCAGAATTATCAGTGGATATGGACAAAATACTTGAAATAACGCGTGAAGTGTTACACCTTTACGACCTGTGGAAGAATTACGATGAGAAAAAAGAAGTAGCCCCCATTTTACAGAAAGTCCCGAAAGCCCAGACAACTCCTGCACCGTAAGTTATTAAATACCTGCAGCAGACAACTTTTGAAAACATTGAGGCATAAGAAAAAAATTGCTCATGATGAGCAATTTCTCCATTGCCACAATGTTTTTCATATTTTCATCAATTATCTTAAAGTCGACTTAAAGTTGTATTTGGATAAGAACTAACCTTTCTTGCATCAGTTTGCTAAACTAAATTCATCCTAATAACAGTTATTCTGATCAGATTTAAAACAGATGGGGCTTGTTCTTTGGATGACCCTCTACCAAGATTGTTCAAATTATTCCGATCCGTTGAAAAAAAATAGCCGCCAGGGGGAGCAGAGCTTGATTTTCTTTTATGTGTATAGTGAACATTTCGAAAATCGTCTGGTCCAAAAGAACTTGCCTGATATTAAAATAATTTGGCACAGATGTTCCTTAAGTTACCCTCTTTCAAGATTGATAAATTGTTTCTGATCTGTTGAAAGATATGGCCGCCAGGGGGCGGAGCTTCTTTTCCTTATATGAGTAACTTCTTGATCAGAATTACTGGCCAGATTTGAAAATAATTTAGCAAAGATGTTCCATGGGGTGACCCTCTACCAAGATTGTTAAATTATTCTGATCCGTTAAAAAACATGGCCACTACTTGTCTAGGGGGCGGGGCTTATTTTCTTACAATGTGTATAGTGAAAATTTAAAAAATCTTCTTGTCCAAAAGTCCTAGACTGATTTAAAAACTACTTGGCACATATGTTCCTTTGGTAACCCTCTACCAAGATTGTTCAAATGATTCTGACTTTGAAAAACATGGCTGCCAGGGGGTGGGGTTTGATTTACTTGCATAAATATTGAGTGAAAACTTTAAAAATCTTGTCAAAAGTATAGGCCTGATTTTGAAATAACAAGTGTTCCTTGGGTGACCTTTTTCCACTTTATATTAAGTCTGGTGAGCGATCCAGGGCAATCATGGCCCTCTTGTTTCTTGTATGTATGAAAAGAGAAACTTTTAAAAATCTCTTTGACCAAAAGTATGGGCTTGATTTTAAAATGATAAGTCAACAGTATTCTTGGGTGACCTTCTACCAAGATATTTAAATTTATTCTGATCTGTTGATTAACATAGCCATCAATTGGCGGAGCTCGTTTTGTTTACATGAATAGAGTGCAAACTTTGAAAACTAGTAAAGGTCTATTAAATCAGATGAGCCATATAGGACCATGATGGTCCTCGTTTTGGTAGATTCCATTATATCAATGTCTAACTTAGTTTGTTGGTAGCTTGTGACCAGTAGATGTACAGTGCACAAGAACCCTAACTTATTTCTAGTTCACCTGAGCTGAAGGCTTAATGTTACCTATTCTGATTACTCTGTCCATTGTACGATTTTAACGTTGAGCTTCAAACCACATCTGCTAAACCACTGAAACAATTTCAAACCAAACTTCACAAACTTTACTTATAAGCTGTTTCATTTACAGTGTCCACTTCCTTCAGGTTCTTTCCCACTCTTAATGTAAAAACAATCCACCATCTTGTTGGAGATTCTAGCATGCGTATGTTTCGACTAACTGCCTATGTGTGCATTTATTGCCTGCATATTTTCTCACTTATTAACCATCTTTTGCAGACAGCTCATGTGTTACATCCATTGAATTTTTAACCAGGTTTTCCGAAGGAAAAATCTGGTTATTAGTTTGGCGAAGTCGGCGGGTGGGCGGGCTGGCGTCAACTTTCCTTGTCCGGACCATAACTTTGCCATGCATAGAAATATTTTCAAATAACTTGGCACAAACATGCACCATATCAAGACGATGTGCCAAATGCAAAAACAAAATCTGTAGATTAGGTCAAGGTCACAGTGATAAGAAATAGACTTTAATTGAACTTTTCTTGTCCGGACCATAACTGTGTCATGCATAGAGATATTTTCAAATAACTTGGCACAAATATGAACTATATCAATATGATGTGTCACATGCAAAACTTTTGTCTGTAGCTTCAAGGTCAAGGTCACAGTGACAACAAATAGACATCAGTTGAACTTTTCTTGTCCGGACAATAACTTTTTCATCCATAGAGATATTTTCAAATAGCTTGGAACAGATATACACCATATCAAGACACTGTGTCATATGCACAATTTATGTGTTTAGCTTTCAGGTCAAGGTCTTTAGCTTCCAGGTCAAGGTCACAGTGACAGAAAATATACTTTACTTGAACTTTTTTTGTTCAGACCATAACTTTACCATGCAAATAGATATTTTCAAATGATTTTTTTGGTGAATAATCAAATCTATAACATTCTATAAGCAAACAGAGCAGACCCTGATCAGACAGCTCCTACAGAAGCTGTCTGATCTGGGTCTGAGGTCATGCATGTTAACATAATTATTACTATTGTAGTTACACACACACACTTAGATTACAAGGCTAGGAAATTGGCTTGTTGCAAAGTAGATTTCAGTTACAAACTAAAAGTAGATTTATTTTTTTTCCAAACTTTGTCCTCAAGCTAACAGAGCTTTTTTAGTTTGAGCATCATGCTCAACTTTAGCATCATGCTCAAACTAAAAATGCTTCATAACCATGGCGACAAACTCCAAACATGGATTTTATTCTCATCGTTGGTTTGTAATTTCACCCTATTTTGCAATGAGCATATTTCATAAACTTGTAACTCAAGCATCTAACTTCAACAACAATATTTCTATTACATGCTCAAATTGAGTAAGTTTCATAACCTCGGGCCCTGGATCTAGTCTGTTTGCAAAGGCATTTATACGCGTTACTATCAAGTAAAGGGTTAAGGCCGATCACTGATTATCAACCTGGCATTATGGATCCTAAAATGTGGCTGCTTACAACAAAAGGTGCTTAATATCTGTTATCTATTATATATTCTTAATAAATGAGGCCATCAACACACGATTGACTGTAATGAACTGATATTTGTTAGATAAAATTGTGATATATTTAATTGACAAAGTAATTATGATTATTCATCAATAGAAATATTCCCTGTTACTTGAATAAACTAGCTTTGATTAACTATTAACAGAAAGATTTGACAGATCTGTTAATTCTTAATCAAACACCTTCCATTATAGAAAACCTGGTTTCATGGAATTTCCATGTCTTGTCTTATTTTTTATTGGTTTGCTTTGAAAACTTCTGTGGAGAATATTGTAACATATTGGTCATTGAAAGTATAACTTTAATTCAAAGTGGAAGACATTGGTGGAAAAAATAGAAAATCTCCATAATTGAATGGATAACCTATGACTAAAAGTGGAAAACATTGTGGCAAAAGGAGAAATTGCACGTTTTGTGCAATTTCTTCTTTTGTCACTTTGTTTTCAAAAGGAAAAGATTGCTTGTTATGTCTGTGGCAGGGTTAACTGACATTTCTCCTTTCTCTATTGCAGACCACAACAGAATTTAATCTCGGACAATCAACAACAGAATTAATGCTGTCATTTTTTGATAAACTATGGATGTCATTTACACTTTATATGAAGGCATACTCCAGTCTTATCTGTGAATATGTAAAATCAGAGTCAATTTAGAGTATAATTGCATTTTATACTTTTCGGGACTTGGTGCGTGAAACAAGTGTAGATCACACACTGTGATAAAGGATCTGTATTGATCAGTTAACTATTAATCCTTTCCCTCATACGACAATTCTGCAGCAGACGACTTTAACATATTTTGTCGAAAAATAGAAAATCTCTATAATCGAATGGATAACCTATGACTAAAAGTGGAAAACATTGTGTTTAAAGGAGAAATTGCTCGTTTTGAGCAATTTCTTCTTTTGTCACTATGTTTTCGAAAAGCCGTCTGCTGCAGAGGCGTCTATATGAGGGAAAGGGTTAAAGATTCTTCAAGTAAAGTAAGCCCTTTCCCATATACAACAAGCCTGCCGTAGATGACTGAAAAGATCTAGGCCAAAACATGGGAAATCTTGTCTGCTTAATATGGGTCAACATGAGTCTGCAAGTGGGGGAAGGGTTAAAACACAGATCAGACTGTAAGAATGTGAAGGCTTGATTCAACCACTCTAGAGATCTTAAAACAGCCACTATTCCAGCATTGATGCCGATATACAAACTGAAGATTCAGAGAGTCCTACCTGTCTGTGTAACGGTCAACTCTTTCTCACATACAGCAAATCTGCAGAAGACGACTTTGAAGACTTAATGTAAAATATTTGGAAAATAATAATGGTATAATAAATGAAAATAGCTGAAAACATTGTGGCAAAAGGAGAAAGGAGAAATTTCTCCTTTTGCCACACTGTTTTCAAGAGTCGTCTGCTTCAGATGCGTCAAAAAGTCTTGAATAGTCCTAGATATTTAACTCTTTCGGCGCCAAAGGCAATATTGAGGTTACTGCAAACAATACAAATCAGGTGAGTCAGCTCGTGACGAGCTGACTCGCCTGAAATCAGCATTGTTTGCCTTTTAGTTATTAAATTATTCCAAAAGTTTTATAACAAGAGAAATGGAGACGACCGATTTTGAACATGGAAGAGTCTTCTTTTAACAATTTGACATTGAAAGAGTTATATAAAAATGCAGATTACCTGAAAATATTCACAATTTTGTTGATTTTTTTCTAAATGTGTGAGAAGCATAATAAGATAAATCTGCACATATAGCAAGTTTAATCTTTCCCTTATACAACAATATGCAGCTGACGACTGAATGCATTTAGGCAAAAATATGGAACAGGAAAGTTTGATTATTAAATAAATGTGAAAACGTAGCAGAAGGAGACAATGACACAAGGTTTGAAAATGCGTCAGCTACGAATGTGTGAAAATGCATTTGCATGTTGGAAGGGGCTATTACTATTTAGGGGAAAAGCTGGACTGAAATATGATGTAACATTTATATACACTAACAAGGCTAGAATTTTTTTCCTGTTTCTGGAAGTTTTACAAATTGAAAATCATTATAAATAAGTTGACTTTTCCTAGATTAAGAGGGAAGCTTGGATGTGGTTACTGGCCAAATTGAATGAACGTAAGACTCAACTTATTCATCTTTTGAAGACAGTGGTACAGTACAGTGGTAGAGCGTCGGCCTCTCGTACCAAAAGGTCAGGGGTTTTAATCCCATGATGAGTGGGTTCTGCCTTTTGTATTTTTCCACACAAATGGAGTGAGTACTGGTTACGTCTCCAGGAAGCAGACATCGAGCGTGATTAATATAAGCTTAAAGCTTGTTTTGCAATCGATGTAAAATTATTATTCATCTGAGTTGCATCTGTTGAGGTCTGTTTGCTTATGCATACATTGAAAACTCAGTCTTTCACTGTCAGCATGCTCATAGTATAACCCCAGATGCAACTTTTGATGAAAATCTATTTTAGCTTTTCAGAAAAAAGAAATTGAGATAGGATTTACACCAGAGTTTATTGTTATGAGCAATTTCTCCTTTTCCAACAATGTTTTGATGTCATCTTTAAATGCAGATGTATCAAGTCATCTGTAAAAGGTAACGGGTTCATGAAGTATTGTTCCTGGGCATAATTTCAAGGGCTTGGCGTGAAACGGTTGTAACTAAAATTGGTAATTTTTTACCAAGGTTAAATCACCTCGCCATAAAGTCTTTATAAGCGTTAAATCATTTTTCTTGGTAAACAATGGAAATTTAGGTGCCATTGCTCGTTCTGAGCAATGGCACCTAAATTTGCATTGTTTACAAAAGGGTCAAAATTGCCCCTAAACCAGGGTTTTCACAATAGGTTTTAAGTTACAACTGTTTCACACCAAGCCCTCGATTTGTAAATTGATTTTCTTGTATAATTTACATATGTATTGTATTGATAAATTAAAATGTTATTGCTATGCTTCAGTTTTGACTACTTTCCTTTGGAAAAACATATTTAACGAAATATTCGTCTGCTTCAATGACGTCATATCTTACTAATGCATATTTCGGATGACCTTTCCGCTCGGGTGAAATAAACTGCTTGTTTGAGTAAAACCACTCACCAGGTAACAGCATTTGTTTCATGACGTCCTCCGACTTCCTAAAAACCAACTCAAACTCTAGACGAAATGCCTAAAGCGGAGATGAAAGAAAACAAATGTTGCTCAATGGTTTAAAAGTGTTTCATCAACAAGGAAAGCGGACTAGACCAAAAATTTGGCTGCAACTTCTGACATCAATTCAAAACATTGTTGATAACGACAGACGTGTCACGGTAAGGGAGACGGGTGTTAGATACCGTAAATGCTTGGACGTACACTGACATTATTTTGAGAAATTTCGAACTTCATTTGAATGTTTACGCTGAAAAATGTCGCATTTCTGTTGTATGTATTCAAATAAGGCGAAACACAGTAAACATGTTTCATATAGTTTGTTATATATATGTAAGTATGAAATAAATTGTATGTGTATCTTGAATGCTATAAGAAAAGTCCACCCTTTTTTTTTTTATCTACCCTCATATTTTGTTACGGACAGGCATATGTCTCCTCCATGAAGGAATGGAGAGAAGATAATTTACCAAATATATTTTATGTAATCCAGCAAGTGCATGCAAATCTTTTTCATAAAATGCGTTATACTGCTTTAATGGAGATTCACACTTTTCCATTTGAACAAAAAATTTGCAGTAGGTGACTTTGAAAATTGGATAGAAATAGCCAACTTTTTTTAAACCACATGAATACCCATTTAAAATTTGTTTATTTTTGCAATAAGCATCATTTATTCAACAGAACACCAAAAAATTACTTCACAGTAAAAACAAATTCATCAGTTCAATATCACCATAAATCATTGATTTTATAAAAAATATGCCCATAGGACTTTTTAAGCATTTTCAGAAAAGGCAGATTGATCATGAGAAGTAATTTTTCATTTCTGAAAATGGTTGTCTTGTCTAATATAAACTATTTATCTATGCATTTCAATTTAAAATCTATTAAAAAGTAGTTCTAGAAGGAAATTTGATAAAGTTCCTTTTCTAGAAATACAAAAAGATCAAAATGGAGAAATGAAATGCTGTATAACCCTTTCCCACATATAGACGCTTTTTGAGGTCTCTGTAGCAAATGACTTTTGAAAACAGTTTGACATCAGGAGAAATTGATTAAACAAGTAATTCTCCTACATCCACAATGTTTCCAACTCTTCAATAATTACATACATTTACATTCATAAAGTTTTCAATATCTTTGCTGCGATATTTTCGAAGTAGTCTGCTGCAGATTTGTTGGATGAGGAAAAGGTCTAAGTACTATATATTGCCGACACCTAATTCTGTGGATGTTCTGAAATTCTGTTCTATCCTGTCAAAGGGCAAAATGGTAATCAAAATGCATGTTTTATGGTACACAACTGTTTTATACTATACCGACATAAAAGTGGAGGGGAAATGGTAGGGCCTGAGTGTGACAGTGTCACGGACATAGAATTAAAGATGTTCAACGTGCACTGGTTTCTGTGGTTTTATTCATTTCAAATTTATACACAGTTTTTTAAGAATTTTTTAAAGGCAATGACAATATGAACAAAAAAACAAATGCAAAATTTTATAATTTATTAAGGGATATAGATTTGTCTTTCATATCGGAAATCCAAACCAAAGATATATAGGTCATTTTTATAACAATTTGCTGCATCTCAATGCTCAATCAAAACGCTGTTGCAGAAATAATAAAAATAAAATTACTGCAGAATTAAGTGCTTTTATGTTATAGACAGTTTTCAAATGGGAAAAGCCCACTACTGATTTACTGATTTAGATTTTACGAGTTAGTGTAAGTATGCCAACAGTATACCATTGTTTTTGTAGATACCTGTATCAAGAACAAAGACCGAATACATTGTTTTTGTAGATACCTGTATCAAGAACAAAGACCAAATACATTGTTTTTGTAGATACCTGTATCAAGAACAAAGACCGAATACATTGTTTTTGTAGATACCTGTATCAAGAACAAAGACCGAATACATTGTTTTTGTAGATACCTGTATCAAGAACAAAGACTGAATACATTTTGTCAAAATAAACAGCATAAAAACTGCCATAATATTTATTTTCTTGTAACTTTTTAAATGCAAAATCAGTTTTTCTGCAAAATAATTTATTCATTTGAAGACATATTAACAAATAACATTTAAATATCACATTTGACAAAACTAGATCAATTTTATACATTATTCTACACTCTACTTCTTCTTTTTCCCCTTCTTGCCTTTCTTTCCCTTCTTCCCCTTCTTTTTCTTAGCATATGGACCATATCCTTTCCGCACCATAACCCCTCTCCACCAGGATTGTACCTGTAAGATAAATAATCAAATAAGTAAATCATTAATGTATATAGGATATTTTCCTCTCCCGGCAGCAGATGACTGAAAACATATTAACAAAAACATACAAAATCTCCATAAATGAGAGATAAATTATTAAAAAAAGTTCAAAACATTGTGGCAAAAAGAAGAATGTGCTCATATTGGAAATTTCTTTATTTGCCACAATGGTTGCAAAAGGCATCTGCTGCCAAGGTGGCAGAGAGCATTGTGGGAAAGATCTCTGTGTGATATCTGGATTTATCTGCCCAATATCTCTCCATTTAGTATTAAATACATGCTATTATTAGTACATATACTTCAAAGGGTACTACAAAAATTATTTTAATGCAATTCTAAACAAGAGCACCGCGTATGGCACAGACACTCGACTGATAGAAAACAGAAAAAAAGCTGAGCTGAACAAAAAACCTTAACCGGACGACCACGCCGCCGCCGAAGACCATGCCAGGGTCATGACAATAGCTATTGTTCTTTCAAAAGTCGAGCTAAAAATAAAACAAACTGATTAAAAAAATACTACTTGATTAATTCAAGTTCAGCGACATTTTCAACAGTATTTCACTTGTATCACCACTCCCATTGAAACTATCCATGGTTAGTTAAATACCAGTTCTTAACCATTTCACTTTATAGACTTAACTTTTTTACATGTTTTTAATTTGGAAGAGTCTGAAACTATTATCAGGAAAAGGTCCTTATATGGTATGATATTTTAAAGTTTGAAACATCTTGGAAATTGGAGGAATAACATCTATTCCATGTTGAAATATTGGGGGAAAAGGACATGTCTTTTTCTATATCAATGTTTTCAAAAAAAGTCTACTGCAGAGATGTCAAAAGTCCTTTAGTCTCTCACATATAGACGCATTTTGACTCATCTGCAGCAGATGACCTTTGAAAACACCATGACAAAAGGGAGAAATTGCTCAAAACAAACAATTTCTCATTTTGCCATATATTTTTTAGTAGACATTTTTAAAGTCATCTGCTGCAGATTTGATTTATGTGGGAAATGGTGGATCAGGTTGACTAAAGTGGTCAGGATTAATAATGTCAAGTGTTATATATACCTTGATGGAAGCTTTAAGTTCAATGGCCTCTTGTTCTTGTTTCCTCCTGGTCTTTTCTTTCTCAATTCTGTCCTCCACAACCACTTGTTCATATTCTTTGTACTGTAAAATAAATGTTTTCAAGTTTATTCTTTTCCCAACATGCAGATGCAACTGGAGCAGATGACTTTCAAAAGTTAGCCACAATATTTTTAACTCTATTAACAAATTTTGCTTTCATTTATAGACATTTTCCGTACAAGTTGCTAGATGTTTTCAAAGTTGTGTGTTTTAGATTTGTACTTGTTTGTTGAAAAGGATTACAAGAAAAATCTTTAGACTTCAGCCCCATGTGCCATGGTCCTGATTTCTGCCCGTCAAACATTTTGAAGACAAATCAATTTCATTTGTTCACATGAAGCCATTCAATGAGTCTAATTTGACAGTGCAGTAGTCACAGAATTTTTCCCAGAGATTTTAAACCCTTTTTTCACATACATTAAAGCTGCAGTAGATGACATTGAAAATATCTTGGCAAAAAATAATGAACAGTTTAAATTGTCAATATTGCTGGGGTCCAAGGGTCCTGAATTTAAATTCAGACTTGGGCAAAACAAGTTTGAATTTAAATTGATGATGGACAAAAGTCATTGTGACAAGTACAACAAACACGAAGGCAGATAGTTACCCTACACAATGTGTTGAGGAACTGTGCATAAAAACCAGGAAATGTAAGAAGGTAATTTTTTTGATGTGATAGACCTTTCCCACATACAGTGAATCTGCAGCAGAAGACTGGCAAAATGAATATATTATTACTGAATAAAGTTGAATACACTGGGGTAAAAGAAGAAATTGCTTGTTTTGAGCAGGTGGGAAAGGGATATTATCAAAAGACTAGATAAGACGCAGTCAACTGCATTTGCACCACAAAGTCTCTTCATTACTCATTTAATCCTTTCCCACAAAAACATATGCAGCAGACGACTTTAAAATTATCTAAGAAAAAATATCAAAGTTCTCTATAAATGAAAGTATAGTTATTGAATAGAATTGAAAACATTTTTGATAAAGGGGAAATTGCTCATCATGAGAAATTGCTCCTTTACTACAATGTTTTCAAACGTCGTCAGCTGCAAATGCGTCACAAAGCATCTTCAAATAGGAAAAGGTTAAACCATATGTTGTGAATACTCAAATGAATTGTCTCACTGATTCAGTGTTTTGAGTACCAACAGCATAGTGAAAAAAGTAGAAATTGCTCAAAACAAGCAATTTCTCCTTTTGCCACAACGTTTTCCACTTTTAGTCATAGGTTATCCATTCAATTAAAGAGATTTTCTATTTTTTGACAAAATTTGTTCAAAGTCATCTGCTGCAGAATTGTCGTATGAGGGAAGGAAATAGGTATTGTACATCAAATAAGGATTTAAAAACATGAAATACCTTATCAAGAAGCATGATACTGACTTAAATACCAAAGAGAATGGTGCTTAAAAAATAGATGGTACAACTGCTCTGTATCAACCCTCTCCCGCATGTTTACAACAAATATGCAGCAAAAGATTTTGAAATCATCACAACCAATATTCAAAATCTCTATAAATGTAAGTTTAAATATTGAATCAAGTTGAAAATATTGTAGCAAAAGGAAAAATTTGCTTGTTTTGAGCAATTTCTTCTTTTGTTTTCGAAAAGCGTATGCTGCAGAGGTGTTGGAAAGCGTAAATATGTGGGAAAGGTTTAAGACTGCAAAAAAAATAACAAAAAAAGGATGGTATCAGTATCATATTTGAATGCATACTAACCAGTTTAGTCAATTCTTGTAACTTTTCTAAATCTTTTGCCTTGGAGGCTTTGAGGACATCCAGTTCATGTTGTTTTGCCTCCACGTCTTTTTCATACTTCTCCATCCAGAAGTCTACCTTTCTCTCCAGCTCCTGAAATATCACCATCAATAATTGTTAGCCATTTAAAACACGAAAACATTTCTCATGACAAGCAAATTCTCCTTTTGTCACAATGTTTTGAACTCGATTTAACCCTCCCTTTCCTACATACATGGATTCTGCAGCAGACGGCTTTGAACATTTCTTGTTAAGAATATTGTTAAACTATGAAAGTCATCATGAGCAATTTCTCCCTTTGTCACAAAGGTTTGTGATAAAAAGATAGACAGTCGGCCAATGCTTTTAATTTCATGTATAACATCATTTTATTGGACATTTTGATATTTTACCCTCTGTTTTTTTCATATGATAAAAGAGTACATTATCTGTTGATATTGCAAACATTGATTATTGCACTAACTTACCACTAAGAACAGATCTACTTTAACAAACATAAAACTAACAAAGCGCTTCTATTCCATTTAGTAAGTTTTGCAATAATCCTACCAGTACCATGTTTAGACTGTGTATAGATCTCTACAAGTATGTCACATGGATGAAAAATTGAAAGACATCAATTTTATTAATTTTGATTCATCATGTCTATTCATAGAGATAGCTGTGTGTATAAACATATTTTGTGATGTCATCTATGGCATTTAAAACAATACCTTCACTCTGTAGATTCTCCACAATCGTGCTGCCATACAGTAGTGATTTGTGAGTGTTGTTTACGTTTTAAATACGGTTATCTGGAAAACTCATAACCAAAGAAATCAAGTGGACGTCACAGTACAAGGTTATATTTCTCATCTGTAGCAACCATTTGAAAGTTCAAATACTGCTTAATATGTTACAAATGTTTAAAAAACACAAGAATTACATGGAACATATTGTGTGCAATTTTTTTTTGAAAATATGGCAACAAAAGAAAAAATTGCTCATTCTCCTTTTGTCACGATGTTTTCAACTCTATTCAATTATTGTATTTCCATTTAAATGGATTTTCCAAAAAAAATCAGATATGTTTTTAAAGTCGTCTGCTGCAAAGTTGTTGCATATGGGAAAGTTTAAAGCTGAGTCTTGGTCAAGGTTTTCATCCAACATTATATAAAGACGGAATAACCTATAGTATGGTACTTACAGCCTGATGAGTTCTGAGGTAGGACTCAATCTCTGCATTACATCGTATCTCATCATCAATATCATGCCTTAGTTTCTGGAGAAATAAAGAAAGGGAAATTATAAATTGTTGTCTTGATTGGAGTCTAATTCTCTTTTTCAGAAATATTTCAGTTAGATCAAAATGATTTGGGCCCATTGGTGGAAGTCACAATGTGTTATGTCAATCATTTGAAAAGAATGATTGGCTGAGCCAGGGTTTTAACTCCCAACCCCTGGAGCATTAGCCCCCATCGTTACCATCCAAGCTATGTTGGTTAAATTATATAATCTAGCTTTATTATGATAGGCACTTAATTCTCTTTGTAAATCTATGATTAATTCATTGTAGTTTTATTTATGGAAATTTAAGAATATTTAAATAGCCAGAAAATCTGACAAGAAACCTTAGAAAGTTAGTCTATGCATTTGAGCTGTAATTTGTTATAAGAAAGGACTGCATGTATACTGTAGACTCAAACCTCTTCCTGATGCATTCAAACTCTCGATACTTTTGCTGCAGAAGTCTTCATTGTGAAATTTCTATTTCTGCAACAGTATTTTATACTCGATAAAAAAATTGTAATTTAATTTTGCAGATCTTAGATTTGTTCTCAGCAGATGAGTCTAAACATAGCTTAACCCTTTCCCTCATACGGCAATTCTGCAGCAGACGACTTTGAACGTATTTTGTCAAAACATAGAAAATCTCCATAATTGAATGGATAACCTATGACAAAAAGTGGAAAACATTGTGGCAAAAGGAGAAATTGCACGTTTTGTGCAATTTCTTCTTTTGTCACTATGTTTTCAAAAAGCCGTCTGCTGCAGAGGCGTCAGAAAGCGTCTATATGAGGGAAAGGGATAGCAGGTCAATGGTATATAAGTGAGGTTGGAGGAACACATGTGTCACCGGCGTAAGTGATCTTTAACCCTTTCCCATCTGCAGAGGCATTTTAAACCATCCTAACCAGACCACATTGGAAAACAGTGTAGCAAACGGGTAAATTGATCATAATAACCAGTCTACTTTTGTCACAATGTTTTCAACTCTATAAACTATTTTTTATTTCAGTTGTATAGAGATTTTCAACATTTTTTCTGACGTGATTCCAGAGTTGTCTTCTGCAGATTTGTTGAAAGTAGGAAGGGGTTAAATGTTACCCTGCCAAAAACACTAGCAAAACACCGGGATGGGTATATGACCTGGGAACTTAAAGTATATGATTCAATTTAGGCTTGAACCTAGGAAATTCTAGCAAAGAAGAGGATTTCCTCTCTAAGCTTACCTCTATTTGATCCTTCATGTCCTTTTCAGAAATGGCGCACATTTTCTGGGTTTGTGCCACGCCCACTTCTGCACATTTCTTGATGTATTTTCCTTCCATATTTGTTTTTGCCTTCATTTCTTGAAGTTGATCCTGTTTAAAAAGATTTTTATGTTTAAACCCGTTCCTAGATATAGATGACATTTGATCTGTCTGCATCTTTTGAAAACATTGTGGGAAACCGAGACAATACTCATTGGAGCCATTTCTACTTTAGCAACATTGTTTTTATTGTCTGCCCTCATTTTGTTCTTTATCCTATTTCTTTTGATACAGAATATCAAAATTATAATTTCCGTTTTGCAGATGTTGCATGAAAAAATGATGTTTAATTTTCAGATGTTTAAATCCCTTCCAACCTGCAGACCTATTTAAATGCATCTTCAGTGGCTCTTAATAAGCAATGCCCCTTTTCCTGGTATGTTTCAGATAACTCTAAACATTCCACACTAGGTTAACAATACAACCACCATGAGATTCAATGTCTAGGGTTCAATTCCCAATACAGTAGGGTCAAAATTTGGGTCCTATCAACAAGTGAGCACTCATTTACTTTGAGAGTGATCGTAATTACCTACTCCACAAACTATGTAAACAAATGAGTTTAACCCTTTCCCACATACAGATGCTTTCTGATGCCTTTGCAGCAGATGACCTTTGAAAACATTGTGGCAAAAGAAGTAATTGCTCAAAACGAGCAATTTCTTCTTTTGCCACAGTGTTTTCAACTTCTTTAAGTAATCATAATTTCATTTATAGAGATATTCCAAAATTGTGTGTATATGTTCTCAAAGTTGTCTGGTGCAGATTTGTTGTATGTGGGAAAGGTTTAGATAGTTTAATACTATCTTATTAAACTAAGTTAAACTGTTCCATTAAAAATAATTGTCTACTCATTTATTGTTTGTTTGGTGTTTTATGCCACTTTCAACAATTTTTCAATTATATCAAAACGTTTCCTTGGTCAAGTTACCAGTACTACTGGTCCATTTATCCTGACAGCAGCCAGTCCGTCGTTATGCTAACCTGGCAACCCTGAGCACCAAGGAGGGCACCCATTACTTCCATATTTTATGTCTTTGATTTAAAAAAAAGAAAGAAAGAACAGTCACAGCAAAACATATAGAGGAAACCTTGAGAAATATTATTTTCTAAATTAAACAATCCTGAGTAAAAGGCTGCCAAAACACCAACCTTTAAATGAGCTATCATCTCATTCCTTTCTTGTATTTCCTTTTCTTTTTCCTTCTTTATATCCTGCAGCTGCCTCTGTAACAACTTCACTCTTTTTCTACCATTTTCTTCCCTAGAAGAAATATTTAGGTAATGACAGGAGAAAATCAATCTTAACCCTTTCCCTGATACAGACAACATTTGTTGACTCTTAAGCAGATTTCTTTTGAAAAAAAACATTGCGGAAAAGGAAGACATTGCTTTTAACAAGACAATTTCTCCCTTTCCAACAATTTCTATATAAAAATGACAATTTGTTTTTTCAAGATGTTACATTTTCCTAGTCAAGATATTTTTCAAAAAAGACATAAAAACAAATATCTTATCTGGGAAAAAGGTAAACTCTTTCCCACATGCAGATGTATCTCCAGCTGATGATATTGTGGTAAAAGGAGAGGTTAGTCATAAAAAACATTTTCCCCCCAATGTTCTCTATTGTATTCAATAAAAAAAATATTTTTGCCTAGATGTTCTTTTTTTCCAAGTTGCCTGCTGTTACTCAAAAGACAATGTCTAACATAGCTTTTAGTAATTCAGTATGGAGGAAATGACCAAATTTTTCTTCTTTTCATAGGCCATTGCCTATTCTCTCTAAATACGATATAATCCACATCAAGCCATTAGAGGTGTTATTGTATCTGTGTACAGTGAAGAATCAGGCGAGGCAGTGGATTATGTACAATCTCACTGGAACATTCACTTATCATCTTCATGTAATAAAGTCCTAGATGCAGCTTTTCACACAAATCTAGAAGTGTAGCCCCACTAGTTTTACACCTATATAACATTAATTGATAGAAATCAATTAGACCCAAAATCAACAGACACTGCTCAAATGTATTCTATTGAAAACGCTGATTGACAGGTAAGAACTCCAGTCTCCTATTTTTAGAGATAAAAGATCATATCCCATGGTGCATTGGAATATTCTTTGATGCTTTTCCAATCCCTCTGTTGGAGCACTGCCTTGATTCACATCAAGAATCTTTACTGTAAATCTTACAACTTGCCTCATAATCTAAGTATACAATTTCAATTGAATAAAGACACTGATCACTTACTTTAAGATGGTTTCCTGCAGCTGAGCTTTTCTCACTTTCTGTTGAGACACAGCATCAGTAAGGACTACATAACTACAGTCTTGTATCAACTCTGAAAGTGTTTCTGCCATAACACCTTCAAGAAATAGTCTGTAAGAATACAAAAATAGAAAATTTACACCAACTTTAACCCTGTCACATTATACAACAAATCTACAGCAGACGACTTTAATAAACATATCTTGGTAAAACTATGATTGTCTATGCAGTAACTTTTTAACCATTTTCCACATACAACAAATTTACAACTGTGAACAGCATATGGCTAAAATATTGAGGAAAACCTCTGTAATTGAAAGGACACTTATTACATAGAGATTAATACATTGCGGCAAATGGAGAAATTCCTCAATCATGATCGATTTCTCCATTTGTCACAACATATTCAAAAGTCATCTGCTGCAGAGGTGTAAAAATATCAGATAGTGTCTGTATGTGGGAAAAGCTTAATAACTGTCTATTTCTAGGTAGTAGAGACCAAAATTACTTTTCAAATAGAAATGAAAAATATGATTTGCATCTGAATTGTTTATAAGATAAAGATGATTTTGACATTTAACCCTTTCCCTCATATGACAATTCTGCAGCTGACGACTTTGAACATATTTTGTCAAAATATAGAAAATCTCTATAATTGAATGGATAACCTATGACTAAAAGTGGAAAACATTGTGGCAAAAGGAGAAATTGCTCGTTTTGAGCAATTTTTCCTTTTGTCACTATGTTTTCAAAAATCTTTCTGCTGCAGAGGCGTCAGAAAGCGTCTATATGAGGGAAAGGGTTAACCATTCACAATTAAGTGCTAAGTCAAGATATTAGTCACTGAACAGAGCAAATTAGAACAGACGTGATAAAAGGCTATAAACCTAGCATAAGGAAAAGTTTGTACTTTGGATGGAGCAATATCTCCTTTTCAACAATGTTTCCAAAAGTCATATGCTACCAATATGACAAAAGATATCTGTATCAAAGGTTACTAACTAGGTTAGGATTAGGCATTTGTTATGTCATATTGAGTCAGTTTATATAAGAAAAGATGCAAGTTGACATTTCTGTACAGTATGGGTTCGGATCAGCCTTTCCATCTGCTGTCTTGTTGGATCTACACAAGTTGACAGAAGTTTCTAACAAGCTTATAAGCTTTTGCAAGTAATACGTGATCTGGATCTATACTTTTCACAAAAGCCAACAGGCTCATAATATATAGTTTTATGTATAAACAAGAATAATTCAAAGAAAAGCAAATACCTATCTGTTTGAATTTTTGACATGTTGTCTCCAGTTAAAGGATTCTGGCGAACCGTTCGCATAAATATATGGGTGCTGTTTTTCAAATCATGGCCGCTTTCAATCACCTCTTTCTCCACCTCTGTCAATTTGGCCTGGTTTTTGGTACTGTGTTTTAAATCCAGCTTCTTTGCCAAGATGGACTGATACTTATTCTCCAGATCTCTCTGACTTGTTACCAGTTCATTCATCTGGGTGTGGACCAGCTAAAAGAATGAATATTTTTGAAATTTGTCAAACCATTGCTGTTAAATTACATTAACCCCCAATTCAACACTGCCTTTCCTATATGAAAACAAATCTGCAGCAGACAGCTTTAAACACATCAAGACAAAAATATGAAAATCCTCTATAAAATGAAAGTAGAATATTTAATAAAGTTGAACATATTGTAGTGAAAGGTTCAACTACCCATTTTGAACAGTTTCTCCTTTTGCCAGTGTCTTCAAAACTCTTCTGTAGATCTGTAAAAATGTAACTGCATAAAGAAAGGATAAACCATATGATTCCTTGATGACACTATATTACATACATAAGTTGAGAACATTATTGTTGAAAAAGGAGCACTAACTACTTGATAAATAAGTAACATGTACAGGTCTCAACAGGATTCTATTTTTCTCCACAAATGCTTTCATTGGCAAGTGCCTAAATTTATTATATATATATGACAAAATAAATTAAAAACCTCTACTGTTGAATCTGTTTAGGACTTACAGTATTGAACGTAAATTAACTTGCATGTAATTTATCCTCTACAGGGTATGTGATTGGGCTATAAATTTAAAAATCTGCAGTAGTGATCTTTGAAAATACCAAGACAAAAATCCCTATAATTGGAAGAATTTTTTTTAATATAAATGATTTTCTTCTAGTGGCACAATATCTTAACCTTTTCCCTCATAAAGACGCTTTTTGATGCTTCTGCAGCAGACAGCTTTTTGAAAACATAGTGACAAAAGAAGAAATTGCTCAAAACAAGCAATTTCTCCTTTTGTCTAAATGTTTTCCACTTTTAGTGCTAGGTTATCCTTCAATTTAACGAGATTTTCCATTTTTTGACAAAATATGTTCAAAGTCGTCTGCTACAGAATTGTTGTATGAGGGAAAGGGTTAAAAGTTGTCTGCTTCAAATGGCTCAAGATGGCATCTGCTTGCTTGAAAAATTTAAAACAAAATCAGATGATTATACAATGGCCATTGTTCATTGTAGGTCTTATTTATTTGCTACTAAATGCAGATGCTCCAAAACAAAAAAAATAGGTATTTCTCTTGTTTCTTTTGGTTCATGCTCTTTTAAATCTGAAAGAAAACGTCAAAATAAAAGATTTACTTACACTGTAAGCTTCTGGTCTCCCTTCATGAGATGATGGCATGATTTTGCCAAGAACAGACAACTGGTCCACACAGTCCTCCAGGACAGTGGCCATGTGAATGGCATCTGATCCAAACAGCGTCATCTTTCTGGAAGATAGTGTTTGTATTTCATAAACATAATTTTTAAAGGGTCAAACTGAATGAGCAAGTTAAGAAACATGGCAGTTCATCCTCGTTTACAGATTTATGCATGCATTTCTATTTCATACTATATATCATTATTAGGAACAGGAAGCTCTTGGCAATACCAGACTTTTGCAATCTTAAATTTATGCCACTTTTTTCAGCAATGATGTGTGATGCCTAGTCCTTACACAACCCCACTTCTTAATAAAGTAGTGACTTCAGCAAAAGCTAACTAAGCACTGGAAATATGTTTTGCTGTCCAAGATTTACCTACTGCCTATATTAAATGTTACCTGGTTATATTCGAACATTAACAGAGGACTACAAAAGAAGGAGTAAAAGGGTACTTTTTTCACCTTAATATCTCTTATGACTTAACCAAACCCTATGTTGTTGGTTATCATAAGTATTGTTTCGGTGACACAAATCTTTTGAGTGTCAACTGAGGATTTGGGAATGTGAATTTCGCACCTAATCTAGAGCTCTGATTGCAATCATCACATCAACAGTGTTTACAAGAACAGGAGTCACTACTGTACTACAATTTTTAAAGTATTTGATGTTACCTAAACCCTGGCCAACTTCTTCTTCACTGTTCTTAGTGCATCACTGTCAAATGTTGCGACCAAAGCAGTTAAGGCAACAAATTTGGCATATTTACAAATAAAAAAATATGTGCTGTGTATGTCTGCAGACAGGAGTTGAATTCGTCTACAGACATGTGTTATGCTCCAAGAAGGGAGTTCCATTCTCTAATTTAGTCCAAGTATCATGGCAATGTAAGAGAGACACATATTGTGAAATTTCTATTGTTGACTCAGACTGCTTTGAGCAAATGTGTTATTTTCTTGTTTTTCGTCTTTGTTGGAACTTGGAATGGCTGCACTTTCAGGTTGTCCAGCTGTCAGGCTTTCGAGACTGACTCTCCTATAACTACACCATTGAGGTTGTGAGAGAGTATATTTGTTTGCATGGTGGGCTTGTGAGAGAGTGACAGGCAGATAGTCAGACTGAGAGAGAAAGAAAGACAGATAAGACAACATGCAAGAGGGAGATAGTCAGAGTTGATTTTAAGGGATAAAAACATGTCTATTCAACTGGTATTTAAATTAAGAAGTACTTAAATCTACTTAAGAATGTACCTGTTATCGCAAAAATTGCATTTTCTTGATTTATACACAAAAATAAATAATTTGTTTACCTTTGTCGCAGTTGCAAATTTACGTCTCTTGCATTGTTTACACGGGTTTCTCTTGGATATACTCGTTGTTATGTAGACGCTTGATATTAAAATAATAGACCACTGTTGCGTAAATCAATCGCCTTCACAACTGGGATCATCTTTTACCTAAGACTTAGATGACCGTCCGTCATTTGGAATTTGATTTGATTTCTCTCAAAGTAAGCATTTTCATAAAATTTATTTCATCTCTATTGCATCTATTTTATTTTATGTCATTTTGACACTTTAAGTTTGTTCCGTTATAATATAATTAGCTGTGGCTGGTAAATATTTGTTGCTATGATTTTACCCCAATCCCAGGATTACAATACTACTTCCTTTTCCGTTTGTTGTTTTGAGGTACATGTTTGTGAAATAAATATTAAAATATATTTGATTTTTTGGGGCGTAATTATGACTATTGAAGTTAATTGCTGAGTCTGAAAAATTAATCAAACATTCTTTTAACAAGCCAAGATTGAAGATACATCTGATGTTTGATGGAAATGTTTGATTAAAGACGGATTCTGACCTAACCTATGTCGATGCATTCTCTTAAACTTTTTCATCCTGCCTTCAGTAAAGACAGTCGGTTTAGCTGAATGACAACCGTCCTCTTGCAATAAAGCTTTTACATAGAACCATTGTCTCTGCAAGAACATGCTTAGTTTATTTTATAAGTCTGCTCAATGTTGTTTACAAGTTGTCTTTAGGACTAATTCGATCAGAACATCTTGACGGACCTAAAATAAATGGGATCAAATAAATGTGTCTCATTTGCACTAAATCCTTCATAGATATCTGGCTTGGCTTATAAGTTATAGTTACTATTGTCCACGATTCATGCATGGATTTTTATAAATCATGAATTTAGCATTAATAGTTTCCAGAACTACAAAGAGAGATGGGTTTATATTTTAATTGTTGCTAGTCAATTTAGGTTAATGGTAGGCACTTACGTTTGTGCTTACAGAGTTATTTGAAATTGAGGTATGTGTGTAACGCGAATGGGGTATAGGTTTAAATAACACTTCTACGGCCTTGTCGTAGAAGCCAGCTTTTATAGCGACGTTGGTAGAGAGGTGAACCTTTTCGTAAAGTTGAGCAACGTTCATCGCGGTTAGTACCTGGATGGGTGACCCGCGATAGCTTAACGGCGGTACACATTACAAAATGGTGGCAGTGGGGAGATTTTTGGGTTGATATCACCATCATCCCCGAACCCCGGTAGTTCCCAGTGATGTAACATAGACTCCTCTCTGGTATACTGCTTGTATTCAGTCGTGTGACTTCGGGTCGAAGACGAGAGAAAAGAGGAAAAAATTGTAACGGGGTATAGGTTCAAATATCACTTCTACGGCCTTGGCGTAGAAGCCGGCTTTTATAGGGACATTGGTAGAGTGGTTGACCTTTTCGTAAAGTTAAGCAACGTTCATCGCAGTTAGGACCTGCGATGGCTTAACGGCGTTACATGTGTTTGCATAATCTGGTTCTAAACTCTCTTTAACTTCCAATGTAGCAGTATAGTGACCTGATAGCTGTCTGAAGTCTGACCCTTTTCCTCATACAGACGCATCTTTAAATTGCAATAGATTATTTTTGAAAACATGACTACTGGAGAAATGGCTTGTAATGATTAATTCAACTTTTGCCACAATGTTTGCAACTAGATCAAATTATTATAATTTTAAAGATTTTATGTGAAAGGCTTGAGCTGCAGATATGAAGAATGTTGGAAAGGGTTAATGATTTTTCGCATTTCCCATTCATTGTATTCATGCTTAAGTTGTTAATTATATGTTACAGGTAACAGCACACCATGGCAGAGGCCAAAGAAACCGCAGCAGCTAAGAAGCCTAAGGAGCCCAAGAAGTCTAAGATTAACCCTAAAAGGAAACCCAAAAAGGCTGGCAGGTAAGCAATATTTACAGTGCAAACACAGTGCATTGTTAGTTAATTTGAATTTCATTTTCATGTAATAAAGTTGTAAAGAGATAAGCTGCAATTTTTTAAAGACTCCTAGTCAATGTTAAATATGATTTATTTAATCGTTGCTTGTGGCGGTTGGATAAATGTGAATGGAAAATTACTTATTGAAGACGTAGGCATAAATAAAGCGTCTAGATGATGTTGATTTTAAACAATTGGAAATAAACTTCTCTTGTTAAAATCATCACCTTATTTGAAAAGACAACGACCTGTTATTTAGTAGCATAGCTGTAATATTGAAATTCACAATTTAGGTGTAAAAAAAACCGGAACTATTATATAATGTGTAATAAAAGGTTATCTGTCTCGATTCTTTGTGCAATAAATAATGTTTCCTTCTTTTAATAATTGCACAAAAAATTAACTTTCATTAATGGCTTTCTCTCTTTGGGGTTAGTGTTACAAATGAAATGCTGGTGTCTGCCACTGTCTGGATAAATACATCAGTATGGTAACTTTTAACAGGAAACCCTCTTATCTCCTCAAGCTGCACATGACCATGTCTTTTGAATCCTATTGAAATGTTCTTATGATGACCCTCCACCAGATTCCTTAAAGTTGTTTGGTCAAAATACATGGCCACCAGGGGCTAGACTTTTACCCTTTATGCCCAAAGTGTATAGGAATAAATCAGACTATATAGCTATGGAGTGATAGTGACCCTCGTGTTTCCAGTATCCACAATATATAAATAATGCTGAAAAGGTGTTAAGACATGCCCATTAGCCTTATCTAGAATACAGTTGAAAGTTATGAAGGTCTTTGACATCATTGAAGTTTGTATGTACTTTTTGAATATGACTGAGAATGGTCAAAAGAAATATCAATGGATTGTTTCACTTAATTATATATTTTTTATAACAGATTATACACTAAGGCTATATTTACTGGGTATAAACGTGGGCTGCGCAACCAGAATGAAAATACGGCACTGCTCAAGATCGAAGGTGTGATGGACAAAAAAGATACCAAGTTTTATCAGGGCAAGAGATGCGTCTATGTATACAAGGCCAAGAGGTAAGGCATTAATGATAATCTTTAAACACAAATACATATATTTATCATAGGATTTTGATAAGATGATCATTGAAAACACTGCATACTTTTATGTAACTATAATTTATCAGTGTTTTAAATTCATTCCAAAAGTAGGCTGTTTTGTATAGTAGATTCTTCATTTTATGTACTAGAAAAATAGCCCAGAACTATAAAGTTGACTCTGTGCTCAGAATTTGTACTCAGTATCTGATAGGTTTGAAGCAATTTCAATTAGAGTACCAAGAACGTTTTCTAGTCTTAGGATCTGGCTATCAGCTTTCTTGTTCAATTGTATATGATCAATGCAAACAGAGGCCCACAGGAAAGACTGGGCATGCCCAACTGTGCAGCCTCTATAAATAAAATCTTTATTATTATTAACTAATTTCCCAGCAAGTATTGCTGTTAAATGTCTTGACATTTTAATGTTCCGAGGCCTATGGCATTTAAATCATCACAGATTGGTAAAAATAGTTTCTACGGACCAGTTGACTTGTATATGCACCGGTATATATGGTAAATTGTATAATTCTAAGTGTTTTTTGTTGGGTGTTTTAAGCCTTTCCCACTAGCATCTACAAGAGTAGACATTTTACAACATTGCGACAAAAGAAAAAATAGGTCATGATGAGCATTTCCCCCCTTTTGCAGCAATGTTTTAAACTACATAAAATAATTGATTCTATCATTCATAAAGAATTTCCATACTTATGTTGAGATTTTTTGTATATGGGAAAGGGTAAACTGCTATTTTAATGAGTGAAGTAGATAGATTTGAAATGGATTGTTATCCTAAGATTTTTAAATTTCAGTCTCTTGATCTGGGTATTTTGAAGGTCGGTTTTGTCAATTGAATCTTATTATTAATCATTGGACTACTGGTCTGCATCAGATGACTTGAAATATTGTTTTATGTGATATTTCGGACTACTGGCCTGCATCGGATGACTTAAAATTTCTATTTTCACATTTAATGAAATTCTTTTGTAGATATTAACCGAATATATAAATTTATTTTAGGAAGACTGCTGTTCCCGGTCAGAAATACTCAACAAAGTTGCGAGTAATTTGGGGGAAAGTAGTACGCCCTCATGGTAACAGTGGATCTGTACGAGCAAAATTCAAGAAAAATCTTCCCTCAGCTGCGATGGGCAAAAGAATACGAATCGTAAGTTCAGTGCTCTATGCGCTTTTTTCATGTTCTTTTAATTCTTACCTGTTCTCGAAACCATTTTTTTTTTTCGGAACTCGCAACAAATCTCTCGGCGATATCATTTTTTGAGCATCCGCATACAACATATCTGCAGCATTTAATCAAAAATATGGAAACTATAAAAGAAATGAAAATTGTTGAATAAAGTTGAAAATATTGTGACAAAAGAGGAAATTGCTCATCGTGTCCGACCCTTTTCCACATGCAACAATTCAGCAGCAGACATTTTTTGCATAAAAAAACATTGGCAATAAAACGGATGAAAGAATATTTATTGAGTTGAGTTGAAAACATTGACTCTTTTCAAAAAGCATCTTATGTGGGAAAGGGTTTATGGTTGATAAGACAGATAGTGGAGTGGGTGGGATATGTTGACTGTCTTGTCCTCTTTAATTGTATTTTCTGGTTTGCACTACAGGAGGGTAGAAATTGGATGAGACTAAAATTGTGCAAGTTGATTAGGACTTTCCTGTTCAACCCATTTAAACTTTCTATAAACTCTTTACCCAATACAGATAATTAAAGACTTCTCTGTCTGTTGCAGACCGTTTTTAAAACGGTGTTGGTAAATTCATTTGCTCAATGTTACAAACTCTACATCAAAATAACATTTCCTTCATGCAAGATGTTTAAATGCAAGAATCCGATAATTGGTTGTTTTTCTTGATCCTGTATGTGAGGAATCCGCTGTGGTCGAGTGGTTAGCGTCGGGGATTTCGGTCATGGTGGAGTGCCCTTGGGCAAGGCACATTTTCTAGCCTAGTACTGGTTTGTTTACCCAGGGATCATGAATAATTAAATTTAATTGCGCGCTAAATGACCGTAGCTGTCGATGCGCCATAAAACAATGTACATTCATTCATTGATCCTGTATGTGTGTATTCTGAACTCGATCAACGTAGATTTAAAAGGTTGATTTCCATGCATCAAGTGGCTTAACTCTTAAGGAGTGAATGGGTATCAGCAGAGTTGTCAAAATTAACCGATGCCGATAAAAATTATCAGTTAAAATTGGTCTTTGATCTGTTAGTTTTGCTCCCCTGGGCCCCCTACAAGGGGCCCTGTAGCCTGATCAGTTACTTTTCTCATTTGATCTGTTCCAACAAAATATTTTGACAACCTGGTATCGGACAAGTTCTTTCAAGATATTCATATAAGGAAAAAGGATTATTTAAATGTTTTGACAAACCTTTCTTCGAATTGAATTTATCTCTGGCTTTTCCATTCCTGCATTACCATAAATGTTTCTGGTCTGATTTTACTGAAGAGACCCGGCAATTCAATCTTTCTGGTCTGATTTTATAAGTCCTTATGTTTACCATCCATGAATAGGCTGTGTTGGAAGGTTACCAGTTATCTGGGAAGAGTGATGTGAAAAGGCACAGAAACGTTTTAGATGAACTGGTCATCTTTATATTTTACTGAAATAACATGGTGTTACACCATTAAGACAATTGATTTAGTGAATAATTAAAATTGACTTAAACTTAATTAATTTTGATTTTTTTTTAAGACCTTTTAGCCTTGTGTGATTCTGTGGTGTGGTCTATATGAATGCCATTTTAAAAGTCTTTACACAAGGTTAAAGGTGCCTAGCTGAGAAAGCATGTCACAGGCAACAACAGCATTAGTAAAATGTATTATCCGATTTCCATGGAAATGTTCTATTGTATTAAATTCTAGTGTTGGGAAAACTACTGAATGTCAAAGTTACATAAACACTATCCAGACTGGTTGGGCAAATTTTGATATATTTTTTGATCTGTAATAATTATCAAGGGAATTAACTCGTAGGAAAATGTATGATCCTAGTTTGGGTGTTGTCTCCCTTGAGTTGGAAAAATATGACTTGTCACATTGGTAGACTCACTTGAAAAATGAAATTGTTCTGCATATGTTTTGTGTTAATGTTCGTCAACATTGACAAAGTATTAACCATTTAATTATTTTGTTTATTTCAGATGCTGTACCCTTCAAGAATATAGTGTCGTATTTTCTGTAAATAAAAAAAATAATAAAAATAAACAAAAAAGTTGATTGTTGGTGTTGGTAATGTAAGAGCCGAGTTAAGGTTACTCCATACATCTTACGCTCTATAATTGACTTGATGGTAAGAGCAGGAGACTAGTGACTGAAAACTGGGGTAGTAGTGGCTTCCCTGTGGTAGAGAACACATTTTACTAAGCACCATTGTCATGATGTTATTTATTGGTGATAATTGAACTGAGAACAACACCATGGAAATTATGCATCAAATCCTGTTTTCAACTGGGTACAAGTCGTTATTATTATAAAATAACATGTAGCATTTGACATTGGATGCAGAACTGATATTTGTTTGATGCAAGGGCTGCCACAAAATGCCATTCATACTTCCTCACTGCTCTTATAACATCATATGGACTGTTTTTAAAATACCTGACCGATGCCTGCTTTGTACACACTTTGAGAAAAGTTATTTTATATCTTTGAAGTTCACATATTCCTGAAACTCCTTTTCGTCTCTGTTCTACTAAATCGGATGTTAATAATAATGATGATCATCTTGTTTAACGTCTTCAAAGAAAGATGATGGTAATTTGAATTTCATAATATTATTAATCCGGACAACTTTTGAAAACATTGTGGAAAAATGAGAAATTTCTTAATTTCAAATAAGTTATGAAAGGATAAACAATTTTTGTGATGCCTGCTTTAACCCTGAATCACATTCAACTATTCTGCAGCAGACGACTTAAAAAAGAATATTGATAAAAATGTTAAATAGAGTTGTGGCCAAAGGAGAAATTGCTCCTTTTGCCACAATATTTTCAAAAGTTGTCTGCTGCAAGTGTGAAAGGGTATCAAATCTCCATCTGTCCAGAACATTGGCAGCCGATAAATGTTAGTTTTGAATACTTGTTTATGCAGCTAACCAAAACATAAAAGCACTTGGCAGGATAGCTCCTGAACATTATTTTGCTAACGAGCAAAATGTGCTTCTTGGTAAAGGGTTACCCTTGCTTTGTCAATTATATTCCTTTTGGCTTTTCATAAAAGTAACTGCTTTCAAGCTGCATTTGTAGTATATTCACTATTATGGGAATGCAGTTTGTAAGTAACCCTGCATACAAAACATCTGCAGCAGACGACGGAAAACATGGTGACAAAAACCTGAAAAATCTCCATAAAAGATAGCTTAATTGTTAAATGAAGTGAAAATATTGTGGCTAAAGGGATAAATTGCGCATCATGAGCAATTTCACCTTTGGCCACAATGTTTTCAAAAGTCGTCTGCTGCTATTGCGTCAAAATGTATCTGCAGGTGGGAAAGGGTTAAGTGTTGATTATCGATGAGAGAAAGGCAAGGTGAAATTGGTGCCATGGAGAATAAGCTTGTGCCAAGATCAATTATGCAGAGATACAGTTTGATTTAGGCTTCAAGAATTAACACTTTCCCATATACAACACTTCTGCATAAGTTTATATAAAATATATGTTTAACCTCTTGAATTGAAAGTTAAATCATTGTGGCTAAATTAGAAATTCATCATGAGAAAATTTTGTCAAAATGCGTCTCTAAGTGGGAAAGGGTTAGCCCTTTCCTACACCCAGCACTCGGTGACGCCACTGCAGCAGATGGCTTTTAAAAACATTGTAATAAGAGGGCCAGTATCGCTCCACTATGAGGCAAGAATTAAACCGCTTTAGTCATGAGGCAAAACGGCTCCTCTCGTCTGTTGGCCAAATAAGAACGTGGTCTATTTGAGCAACAATGAACACGGTCTGAAAGTACACAATGGTGTAATGCAATTATTAACACATGACTACGGATTTGGAATCAACACACGAACATAGTATGGAATGGACAAGCAATTATAGATCTATCAAACAAAGTGATTACCTAGAATTTATGCATGTTTCCGTCGTTTTGGAGATGTCACTGAACAATGGAGTAATTATACTCAGGGAAGTAACTGCTTACAAAAGGCCCGTCCCGAGTCGTACTATTCAGTACCTAGCGTTACATAAAAACATATACCGATACATGTACATTATCCTAGGTGATTGCATTGGCGGGTGTGGGTCATTGTCGCTCGTGGGAGGTGGTGTGTGCAATGTGTCTCTATTGCTGTGTGTTCGTCCTACGTCAGGGGTACATACTGGTAGGTTTGGAGTGTCTTGTAGCCCTCTGTGTTCTACATTGGGATTATCTGTGGGGCTGAATGAGTTCAGACGTATTGTTTGTGTAACATGTCTTTAACAATTGTATAACGTGTGTGAGATGGTTGTACTGGGACGAATTGTCGAAGAAATCTCCTGTTCCTGAGAGAAACCCGACCTGAACCATCTACTTTAACTACATATTGGTCAAATTGACGCACTTCTATTACCAACACAGTTTTCCCCCATTTAAGAGGATGTGACCCATTTTGGTTTTGAATGCGGACGTGTTCTCCTACTGTGAGTGGTCTTTTGGTGTGCTTTGTAAGTCTTTCAGCGGATTTCTCAGAGATTCCTGTCTTGCTAACAGCGTTTCACGCCAGGTGGGTATTCCTATATTGCAAAATAGCACGTTGGAACGAGTCTATGTCTAAGCTGCCACCTTGGTTTGTGTGTCCATAAGTAGACGTTACCCCCAACTTCTGCACGACAGTTGCTATGAAGGTAAGCAACAGAAGAGAGGCGATGATGGATTCTCCATTGTTTGAGGTGCGTGTAGCGCTCTGTGAATTCGGGACCACCGTCAGAGGAAAGTTCATCAGGGATACCGAAAGTCACAAAAAGCAATCTATCAGACTCTGAGCACTAACATGGGCCCTTTCAATAATTGGCCAATTGGAGTAACGGTCAACTACGACTAGATAAATGCATTCTTTGTAGTGACAGAAATCAGCACATATACATTGGAATGTGTATTCCCAGTTTACAAGTGGTGTAGGTGGTGCAATGGGGTTGGAGGGGGCAATGCGGTTGCAGTATTGACAGGATACACGCAAGGCACATATAGCATTGGTTATTCCTGGCCAGAAGACTGACGATTCTGCTCTTGAGGTCATTGCTGTGACCCCTAAGTATACAGAGTGTAAGGAAGATAGGACCCCCTGTCTGAGTGATGGCGGAACTATTATGCGGTCCGTGTATAAGATTACCCCATCAACAGTATGCAAGTTGTCCCTGAATGGGAACAATTCTTGCAGTTTCTTTGGGAGCCCATTACGAGTGTCTGGCAGGCCAGACTCAATGAGGTTCAAGAGGGTTTGCATATTGTCATCACTGGATGTAGCCGTCCTAATCATGTCCCAGGTTACAGTTCGAGCGTTAAGGGAATTCAATGAACTCACAGCTGAAACAAAAACAGTATCTTCAAGAAATGGTTCTGTTGTACGGGAACGTAATCCGTCCAAAGGCGAAGGACCGTGTATAGTTGAGGCTAGGAAGGATCGAACTTGGGCTACGTCGTCTGTCGGTAGCAGTTTTTCTGGGTCACCCGTGGGGTGACGAGATATGCTGTCTGTGGCTCGATGCTTAACACCAGGGATAAGGAACATTCGGAATCTGTACCTCAGTGTTTTCTCTTTAAGGTTCCGCAGTCGTGAGTTTGGGATGTCTTCGAATGATCGGTCGCCAACAATCTTAAGAAGAGTTTTGTGATCGACTGCGATGATCAGATCAGAGCAACCAAGGACACAATATCTAATCTTATCCAGGGCATCCGCTACAGCTAATGCTTCGCCCTCAATAGGGGCATACCGGATCTCTGCATCATGGTTAAAACGGCTAACAACAAGAGTGACCTTCCATCCACTTTTGCAACAAAATGGTCCAGTTTTTGGACAGGAACAGTGCTTTTGTGTTTCAGTAGCCAGAAACCGATGCCATCCTTGGACCAATCTGTTGCCAGGCACGTGGGTCTATTTGGGTCAAAGATTCGCAGACCTTCCTCTATTTCACGTGCAATGACCTGTGTTGACTCTTCGAATAATGTATCAAGGTCATTGGTCCATTGAATCTGCACCTTGTGTTTTTATAGACAGCGGAAAGGAAGCATCTTGTCAGTCATACTGAATGCATATGCGACAAGACCAAACCATGAGCGAACATCAGTGATGTTCTTTGGTGTTGGGAAATCCAGAATAGCCTGAAGATATTTGCGACAAGGGCGAACAGTGTTGGAAGTTATCTCAAAGCCTGCAAATTCGATGTTGTACTTTTGCGGATTCAAAGTTATGCCATTGCGACCACAGAGGTCCAACCATTCCACTGCCTGAAAGAAGCTTTCTTCAATAGAACGGGACCATAGCAGCACGTCATCCACACACTTGGTTTTGTTCGGGATGTCTGAAACGAGCTCATCATAACGCCTCGTGTACCCATCACCTGAGGCTATGTATCCCTGTGGGGCTGTTTTATAGCGGTATCGCCCCTAAGGTGTGATGAAGGTTGCAAGATGTATATCTTCCTGTCTTATGGGTACACTATGGTAGCCATTCCAGGCATCAAAGACAGTTTTATTCCTACCTTGGGGTACGGAGTGGGCTTGATGGAGCGGGGAGGGTGTATGGTGTGTCTCACGAGTGGCGTGGGCATTGAGAGGTTGAAAATCAACTGTACGCCGAGGCTCGCCATTTTTCTTTACACAGATTACCATTCTATGATTACACCTCGTACATCTCGGTCAAGCCCAGCCTTTACATCATCCCGCCAGTGAATAGGTACAGGGATGGGTGTGTAGTGGGCCACAGGTTCAGCATTGGGGTCAACCATCAATTTCACAGTGGGTCCATCCATTAAAGATAATGACTGGTGCTCACAAGTATTGAAGGTGCTTGATTTGTAATGGTCTAGTAAGAAAGCCTTCAAACGATGAAGGTTTGCCTCTGTCCCAGGAAATGGGATTTTTATCGGGGGAGGAGGTGGTATTTGACGTCTGGGACAATTGCAGGTGCTTTGGGGCTCCAGTATAGGTGAACATTGGTCAGGGAGTTTAGTTTTTGCAGACCCAATAGTGGGGAATGTGTCAGAAATAATACCTAGTTCAATGCATGCCTCTCTACTGAGGTAGAATTTGTCAGAATTGTCTGTGACATAAGTCATTTGTCTGGTTTCAATGGACCAGTCGCCTGTATGACCCTGAGCACGTAGGCGTAGTATGGTCGCACCAAGGATCTTCATGCCATTACTTGTGACTGTGCGCATATTCATGGTGACTGGGATAAGGTCCGATTCCCTAAGGCCCAAACGGTGAGTCACCTTGAGTCCTGCACCTAGTATCAGCCATAGCAGGTAGAACCCCTGAAATATTGTGTAATGAGTTAAATGCAAAACCTAGGGCTGCATAATCTTCCTTAACTACACTGGCTACAACATTAACTATATGTTGAGTTTTAGAACTCTAGCTGCTTTACCCATGTATCATATAGTTTGTCATACACATGGTGATCTATGCATAAAGATCTGTCATAACTAGATGCATTAATGGCACAAGAGTTATCTAACAAATTAACCACATCTGATATCGAGCATAATGTATCAAAACGAACTTGTTTTTGTTGACTTTTGGATTTCTATTACATAGTTCACAGATATTACCATATGCTGGACATTCGTTGCGACGTATTCGAGCTGGTGCACTTCTCCCGTGACCTGTCTTCCCACAATAACCGCACGTATCCGACCTGTTATTCTTGTTTTTCATGTAAGAACTGGCAGCCTCCACTGCATTGCTGTGTAGGAGTCGTGAAGCTGACCGTTTGCCAGCTTCCTGCGCCTCTACAAATTGGAAGACTTCTTCTAAGGACATGTCTTGCTTCTTGTCACTCAGAAGATTCATCTGTATGTATGGGTCTGCTATGCCCCTAGCTAGCACATCCCGCATGACCTTGTCTGTGAAATTTACCTCGATATCACATCCCGGCCACTTGATGGAGAATTTACATATGTCTGTTTGACCTCGAAGTCGAGAGCCAAAGCTTCTGATTGTTTCATCGCTATGCTGTCGCAAGTTGTGTAGAGTAACACGAGCGACCATAATGTTCTTCTCTCTCACCGCTAACATTTTAATAGAGTCTAAGACGTATGCTTCTGTTTTATCTGATAAGCTGCAGCCTGCTGCCATTGTGAGGTCCTTTCTAAGCTGTTCATCGCAACATTCCAGTTACTGAATGACCTTGTCCCGGTCATCTATGTTGGTGGCTTTCACGTTATCAGTCAATATATATTTAAAATACTGCCTGTTTACCTTCTCAACCATTCTGGAAGCCGATGATGCATGGCTCATTGAGTGCGCTGTGATCAGTGCAGCTACGATTGAGGCCTCCAGGTCATCAGTTTTGTAATCACATCCAGGAAACGTGCTATACAGCTGGCATCGTGTGACGTATGCACGTAGAGCGTGTTCATAAATAAGAACGTGGTCTATTTGTAGATACTTTATTTAGCAACAATGAACACGGTCTAAAAGTACACAATGGTGTAATACAATTATTAACAAATGACTAGTGTAGATACGGATTTGGCATCAATGTATATCAATACACGAACATAGTATGGAATGGACATAAGCAAGTATAGATCTATCAATCAAAGTGAATACCTAGAATATATGCATGTTTCCGTCGTATTGGAGAGGAGTAATTATACTAAGGGAAGTAACTGCTTACAAAAGGCCCGTCCCGAGTCGTACTTATCCCGTACCTAGGTAGCGTTACATCAAAACATACATTATCCTATATTGGCAACATTTTTTTAACAATCAACATTGGTTGAAGGAATCTGATAGACGGTCACCAAAGGAATATTTCTACCTAATTATTTGGAATTCGGCCAGATACATTTTAATAAGACAATTTTTAGTAGCTCCACTGGCTGAAAGCCAGTCGAGCTTATGTCATGGCGAATAGTCCGTCGTCAACTGTTTGCTTCAAACGACTTCTACTCCCTAACCACCTGAGATAAACATTCATATCCTCTTCTAAATTCCTTCAAATCTTTTGGATTCATGCAAAATTCTGGTTTCCATGGCAACCGAAAGAAAGCAATGTTGAATGGTCGAACAACATGGCTGCCATGCAAGTGTCCGATTTTCAAAATATTTTGTAGAAATGTTCCTTGGATGACCCTCTATCAGATTCCTGCAAGCCATGTTGATTGGGTGAAAACTATGGGCCGCCAGGGGGCAGGGCTATTTTGCCGTATATGGCTATAGTGAAAACCATAAAAATCTTCTCCTCCTAAACTGTCAGGCCGATTTTCTAATTATTGTGTAGAAATATTCCTTGGGAGACCCTCTATCAGATTCCTTCAAGCCTTGTTGATTGTGTCTTAAAATATAGCTGCTAGGGGGTGGGGCTGTTAGCCTTATATTGGCTTTAGTGAAAACTTTATAAATCTTCTCCTCAACTAATTGGCCGATTTTCAAATGTTCCTTGGGTGACACTCTACGAGTTTCCTTCAAGCCATGTTGATTAATCAAAAAACATGGCCACCATGGGGCGGGGCTTTTTGGAGATTTAATTTATGCCTAATGGCAGTGGATCGATACTGGTACTCTTGTTTAAAGTTTTCACTATAGCCATGCAAGGCAAAACAGCCCTGGTGGATACATATTTGGTTGCCATGGAAACCATTGTTTTGCATGGATTAAATTTTTTGATATCAGAAAATCATATTTTGATATCAGGAAATCAATTTCAGAAAATACTCTTTATTTCTTGATATCAAGAAATACATTTTCTGATATCAAAAAATCGAATTCCTGATATCAAAAAATAAGGAATAAATAGTAAAACGGCGCCTCATACCAGGACATATTAGACTCGGACAATGTACCAGGACATATTAGACTCGGACAATGCACCAGGACATATTAGACTAGACTGGCTTTAAACCAGTGGAGCTAAAAACTGCTCAAAGAGCTTAAAGTGCGGTGTGAACTATTGTGACCACTTACCGACCGTCCAGCAGCCTCTACAAAAACATTCTCCTGAACCATGTTCAAATTAATTTCAAAGCGGGTTATTTTTTTAAGAATTTAATTACATGTAGAACTCTGGTTGTTGCAGCATCAGAAATGGGAGAAATATAATAAAGCCTCTTGTCCAAATGTACTTGGCCGATTTGATATTTATTTGGCAGAAGTTTTCCTAAGACCAAGATTGTTTAAATTATTCTGATCCGTTGAACAATATGGCCATCAATGGACGGAGCTTGTTTTCCTTATACTAAAAACTTAATAAATCTTCTGCATTGGCCCAGTTTGAAACAATTTGGCACAATTTTCATGGGTCTGTCTCTATGAAGGTTTTTCAAATAATTCCGATGCGTTGAAAAACAGAGAGGACAGGGGGTGGGGGCTTGTTTCCATATATGTATACACGAATATAGCGTACACTTATTAACCAAAAGTAAAGGCCTGTTAATAAACATGACCACCAGGGGGCAGTGCTTGTATTCCTTACATGTATATATTAAAAACTTCTAACATCTTCTGGTCCAAAAGTATACACCCAATTTGAAAATTATTTGGCACAAATGTGCCTTTATATGTGACTCTCTAAAAAGAAAATCCAAATTATTCAAATCTATTGTTAAACAAGGCCAAATGGGCGTTGGGCTGGCTCATTTTACTTGCATGAATCAAGTAAGTACATCGAAGACCATGTAATTTCTGTTAAATCAGGCAAGTGATGTAGGACCATCTGGTTTCAAAAATTATACCACCAGTAAAAAACAGGTTAAATAGTTTGCCTGAATCTTTTCAAAGTTTTCTGCTGAAAAGTTATTGTATGTTGGGAAGGGTTAAGCTATCAACTTCTTGACATACTAGACCTCTGGCTTCTCGGAAAACCCATATTAAATTGTATCGATATGCAAAGAAAATCCTAAAGTTGATGAAACGTAAATGGTAAGTGAAGATCATGATTAAATTTAATGATTGAGACAAATATTATGATGAATGTAAATGAAGAATGGATGAAACATTGACTTCTTCAGTGTTCACAAGGTCATTCTAACATTTTTGTTTTTGACCCTCCATGGCAGTTATTTACAGACTGGTTCAAGTTCATTTAGAAATTTAATTGACAGAACAATCTGTAATGACCATGACCACTATCCACTTCCAACATTTCTATTTGCCAGGTCGAATATTCAGCACCAATTAGACATGATGTCATGTTTTCTTGTTACCCCTGTAAAGTCGGTAAGAAAATGGTAAAGGAATTTTTACCAATGCTCGTTGCATCGTTACAAAGGCAGTTATTATTTGGCAAACAACACATGTGTACCTTCTTTCACTCTTGTATGCAACTATCAGAGCTGTCGGAGGACAGCATGCTAGACTATTCCACCACTTATTTCATTACCGAGATAACATTAACCACAATGTCTTAAAGGGTGATAATAGGTTTTCATAGGTGTGATGGTTTGGAAGGGTTGTATAACGTTTCAATGGAATGAATCAAGTAGTTACGAAGATATGGACTCTTAATGGAGTTGCACGCAAACCTTTAACCATAGGGCAACAATTTGCACCATATGCAACTAGTTGAAAGTTATTGCAAAAAAAATGCTTTTTTTTTCCGTTAAAGGTCAGTGACCTTGACCTGTTGGAGTCAAGTGCTGATCATGACCATTACCCAATCTAAGTTTCAGGGTCATATGCCTATTGACTCCAAACTCTCTAGGCATCACCAACTTGCTATGATTGATTGATTGATTTGGGTTTAACACCGTTTTCAACATTTTTTCAGTCATATCATAGCGGCCAGTTCACCTACTCATGCGTTTCCTGGTTTTCCCACACCAGTACACCACACAACATACTTTCCAAGCAACTGGCTACTTTTCCATATAGACGGTTAAACAGCCCATTGGTGAAAGACGGATGACGCAGGTCACAGTGACTTTTCAGTTTTGTCAAACGTTTGAAAGAATGTTGGCCGAGCTGGGATTCAAACTCAGAACCCCTGGATTAACAGCCCTCGTCGCTACCCGGCCCAACTTGCTATGATGTATGTCCATACAAAGTTTAAAGATCATAGGCCTAGGCGTATGCAAGTTATAAGGGTAAATGCTAGCTTTCACAAAAACTTTAACCATTAACTGTTTCTTTACAGAAAGGTCACAATGACCTTGAGCTTTGACCTAGTAACTCCAAACTCTCTAGGCAAAACCAACTTGAAGATCACAGGCCTAAGTGTATGTAAGTTATAAGGGTAAAAGCTAGCTTAAACGAAAACTTTAACCATGAACTGTTTTCATATAGAAGGTCACAGTGACCTTGACCTTTGACTTACTGACTCAGTTTATAGGCACCATCAACTTGCTATGAAGAATGTCCATACAAAGTTTAAAGACCATAGGCCTAGGTGTATGTTAGTTATAAGGGTAAATGCTAGCTTGCATAAAAACTTTAACCATGAACTGTTTCTATATAGAAAGCTACAGTGACCTTGACCTTTGATCTTCTGACGCCAAACTGTGTAGGCATCCCCAACTTGCTATGAAGTATGTCCATACCAAGTTTGAAGATCATTGGCCTAGGCGTATGTAAGTTATAAGGGCAAATGCTAGCTTGCACAGAAACTTTAACCAATGGCGACGCAACTACAATAGCTCCCCTTATTCTTCGAATAGTCGAGCTAAAAATGGTTTACAAGTAATATATGGCTTATAATATATAATAACAATAAGTCAATTTTTGACAAAAATAATAATCTCATTTATTGAAAGTTTTTAACATTATAAACATTTCAAAACAGCGTATTTTGTCCCCAAATCCAAATTAATGTACTTAGTTTTTAAAAGATAAATAACACCAGTTTATATATATTATATTATATTTCCTCAGGGTACAAGATGATCAACTATTGCCAGAATACATTTCAGGTCAATCTATACATCAAAAATACCTAAATCAAAAAGCCAGGTCTGGGAAACCCATACAAATTTTGAGTAAGCAAAAACATTATGAGAAATTGCCTATATTTATAAGCAATTCAATTTTTTCCCAATAACATTTTCTACTCTACATCAAATGTATACTTTCATTATGTACAGATTTATAACTTTCTTCTAATATTTTCAATTTGAGTGAAAAAATGAAACAAATCTGGCATTAGGTTCCATTCCCCCATGCAGACGCCTTTTGATTCCTTTGTAGCCTTTTTCAATTTTGTTTAAAAATAACCTGCAGGTATTTCTAAAAGCAGACAACCCTATATATGTTATATCAGGTAAACATTTTACTCTCTACCACTTACAGACGCATCTGCAGCAGACGACTTGAAAACATTTCGGCAAAAGAAGAAAATGCTCAATATAATGTGCCTAGATGTTTTCCAAGTTGTCAGCTTCAAGTTTGTTGCAAGAAGGAAAGGGTTAAAGAAATGTTGCATGAATTGTTTTGCTTTATATTCAGCAAAGACTAAAAAAGAGGCATATAAAATGGAACTGTTCAAAGAATTTACAATGTAGCTTATTTACACATGCATACCTGACCTTGTAGCATTGGACTAGACAAACGGATCAATGTATTAACCCTTTCCCTCATATAGACGCTTTCTGACACCTCTGCAGCAGACGGCTTTTTGAAAACATAGTGACAAAAGAAGAAATTGCACAAAACATGCAATTTCTCCCTTTGCCACAATGTTTTCCATTTTTTGTCATAGGTTATCCAGAATGACAAAATACGTTCAAAGTCGTCTGCTGCAGAATTGTCGTATGGGGGAAAGGGTTAACCCTTCACCCGATTCAGATAAATTTAGACACATCTAGCAGCAGACAGTTTTTGAGAACGTGGGGAATGACAACGAGAAATTTCCCCTTTTCCAACACTTGTTCAACTCTGCACGGATATATCATAAAGAGATGTGTTTAAATACCAGACCAGGTGGCTGTAAGATACTTCATATATCGAGGGCTTGGCGTGAAACGGTTGTAACTAAAATCGGTATTTTTTTACCAAGATTAATCACCTCGCCATAAAGTCCTTATAAGCGTTAAAACAAAATTCTTGGTAAACAATGGAAATTTAGGTGCCATTGCTCGTTCTGAGCAATGGCAGCTAAATTTGCATTGTTTACAGAGGGGTAAAAATCGCCCCTAAACCCGGGTTTTCAAAATAGGTTTTTAGTTACAACCGTTTCACACCAAGTCCTCGAGTCTATGTTTTGTACAAGTTTCATTAAAACTCTTTATACACATAACCTTTAATAAATTAACCCTTTCCCTTCTATAGACTCATCTGCAGCAGACAATCTTTGAAAACATCGTGACAAAAGGAGAAATGGTTCAAAACAAGCAATTTCTACTTTTGCAATTATGTTTTCAGATTTGCAGATTTGTTGTAAGTGGGAAAGAGTTACTTTCAAACACATACAGAGCAAGATCCTATCACAGAAAGATTGATCCACCTGCAGTCGATGAAATCATGCACTTTTTACCTCGTACCTACATGTCTTCAACATTCATCTGCTGCAAATGGATCAAAATTTGTCTACATTGGGGAAAGGGCTGGAACCTTTCCTCAGCAGTTTCAAAATGAAAATTTATAAAGTGGTCTATTTTGGATAGTTCTTAAAGCCAGCGTAGAACCGTCACTGTTCATAAATCAACCAGGAAAACTAACATTCAGGATGGTGAAATCAACCCAAATCTCCACAGTCTGATCTCTGCCTTCAATGTTTCACATATTTCGTTTCATGTATTATCAAAGTTTATGCTTGGTCACTTAAAGTATAAATGAAACAAAAATATCTTCAATGGAAATAACGATCAAATTTCTTATATGTACAACATTTTAATGTACTGTTGTTATTTTATGAATAGTTTTTCTCAAATAGCCAACAGGAAACCCAGATCAGAAAGTGCATAGCTCTAGGCTGATCTGTATCTACACTGATCACAAAGTTTCAACACTAACTGTGTCAATATAGCTAAAAATTAGACACACTTGTTATACAAATTTTCATTTCAAATATTGCAGCAAAGATGTATTAACCCTTTCCCCCATATAGACGCTTTCTGACGCCTCTGCAGCAGACGGCTTTTTGAAAACATAGTGACAAAAGAAGAAATTGCACAAAACGTGCAATTTCTCCTTTTGCCACAATGTTTTCCACTTTTTGTCATAGGTTATCCATTCAATTATGGAGATTTTCTATTTTTTGACAAAATATGTTCAAAGTCGTCTGCTGCAGAATTGCCATATGAGGGAAAGGGTTAAAATGTTGATCATTTTCATTAACCCTTTTCCACATACACAGACACTTTCTTATACCTCGGACGATTTTTGAAAACATAATGTCAAAACTGTTCATTATAAGCAATTTCCCATTTTGCCACAATGTTTTCAACTTTATTAAATAATAATACATGTACTTTCATTTAAAGCGATTTTCTATAGTTTTGCCCAAATCATTTAAAAGTTGCCTGCTGCAGATTTTTTGTATGAGGGACAGGGTTATGTTGATATTATTGTTTTCTTTCTTTAACCCCTTTACACATATAATCTGCAGCAAAACATCGAAGCAAAATATTGAAAATCACTATAATGAAAGAATAATGAGTCGAGTGTTTAGGCGAGAAATTGCTCCTTTTCCAACAATGTTTTCAAACGTTGTCTGCTGCATGCAGATGCATCAATATGCTTCTGCAAGTTGGCAAGAATGAACCTTAGTTTGATACAAACAATCATTGATGCCTCTACAGTATATATATAGCTTGGAGGCTCCACATTATCAATGTTTTCAACTTCAAATTTACACCTCCAATTTTCCTTATTTTGTAAAGCAAATAACTTTTTCTGGTCAATATTTAAAATACCATATACATATTATACAATTGGGCCTTGTGTTCCTGTTTTGCTCACCGAAGACTTTTCTGCTAAATTATATTAACCCTTTCCCTCATATAGACGCTTTCTGACGCCTCTGCAGCAGACGGCTTTTTGAAAACATAGTGACAAAAGAAGAAATTGCTCAAAACAAGCAATTTCTCCTTTTGCCACAATATTTTCCCCCTTTTGGTCATCTATAGCGTATCCATTCACTTATAGAGATTTTCTAATTTTTTACAAAATATGTTCAAAGTCGTCTGCTTCAGAAAGAGGGTTAAGTAGACAAGAAGTTACGCTGATACATGGTGGCCATATCTTTCAACCAATCAATACGACTTGGAACAGTTTTTGTACAGGGACGTTTTTGACAATGTCTGTAAAATAATCTTGATATCAGATCAGCATACTTTTAAAAGTTTCATTATTTTGACCCATGTCTAGTTTGAATTAAATTCTTAAAAACGAAAAATTAGGACCACCATATGATGAACCCCTAGTTTATAATGAGATGTTGTTTAATCCTTTACCACATACAGACGCTTTCTGACGCCTCTGCAGCAGACAACATTTGAAAACATCGTAGCAAAAGGAGAAATTGCTCATGATGATCAATTTCTCCTTTTGCCACACACAAATTTCAACTCTTTTCAGTAGTTATACCTTATTTTTCAGAGATTTTCCATAACTGGGTGATCACAATAGCTAACCACGAGCACTTTGTGCCCGGATGAGCTTTAAATGGTCATGACAATTACTGGACTATAAAACAAAAAGCTTCTTAGGCACAATACCTATATTTTTTTTTCTCAACCCTTTCCCACTTGCAGACATTTTTCAAAAACAGTGTGGCAAAAGGAGAAATTGCTCATCATGAGCAATTTTCTTCATGTGCCACAATGATTTTCTTTTAAAGTTTTCTGCAGCAGATGCATTAAAATGAGCCTGCATCAGGAAGAGGGTTAATGGTGATTTACAATATATCACATACATTTGTAATAACTCTTTGAACATTCAGATTAACCCTGTCAGACTGACATTAACACTGTTGTATGTTTTCAAAGTTGCTGCAGATTCCAAGTTGGTGGTAGTAAAGGCTTCAATTAGATTTAACCCTTTCCCTCATATAGACGCTTTCTGACGCTTCTGCAGCAGACAGCTTTTTGAAAACATAGTGCTTTTGCCACAATGTTTTCCACTTTTTGTCATAGGTTATCCGTTCAATTATGGAGATTTTCTATTTTTTGACAAGATACGCTCAGTCGTCTGCTGCAGAATTGTCGTATGAGGGAAAGGGTTAAAATTGAAATTAAAATATTTGGGTGTAATAATTATACTCCCACTGGAAACAATGTTTGATGTTTGTTCTGGTATATAATTGTTACTACTACTTTGACCCATCTGCTGTGGACAACTTTTGGAAAACATTCTGGGAAAAGAAGACAGCACTTATCATTATTCATGATAAGTTTCTTTTCCGATGTAATTTTTCTTCTCTCTCTCAAAGTCATAATCATTTGTTACAGATTTTCATTTCTTTATGACAGATACATGGTTAAATGTTGAAGAAAAGGTTAACCCTTTCCCTCATATAAACGCTTTCTGACGCCTCTGCAGCAGACGGCTCTTTGAAAACATAGTAACAAAAGAAGATCTTGCACAAAACGTGCAATTTCTCCTTTTGTCACAATGTTTTCCACTTTTAGTCATAGGTTATCCATTCAATTATAGATTTTCCATTATTTGATAAAATATGTTCAAAGTCGTCTGCTGCAGAATTGTCGTATGAGAGACATGGTTAAATGTTGAAGAAAAGGTTAAATCAACCTCTCCCGACTGATCATTTTGAAGACATTGTCTTTTTAGTCTATTTACAGACTTGCAGTGTCAATGACATGCTTAATTTCTTCATTTTTTTTTTCTTCTTTTTTCTTTTTTAAGTATGAATGTGAACATAATTGCTACTTTGATAGACATGATGTCAAAATATCCCCCCCTTTTCTCTAGTAATGGAGGAGTAAAATGATCTTTTTCCCTAAAATATCTCTCTCATAACTCCATTAAACCATATGTTGTGGGTATTCAATTACATAGTCTTACTCCTTAAGACGTCTCATTGATTACTCCCAACATAGGTTTTGAGGTCAAATAAAGGACACGCCCCCTAATTCAGAGCTCTGATGAAGTAATGTCTGATGCCTGGTCGCTTGTTTTACGGCGCACTCAGAAGGGCTTTCCCCCTAAAGCTCCTTCTCTCTCCCTCTATAACATGCCTTGGTCCCACGGATCCACTGGATGTTATTTAAGCACTTCCCTCCAGACGGACGGACATGGGGCCTCCTTGAAAATGCCCATGGTGCATTTTCTTCGCTCCCAATTCACCAAACACCAGCAGCTAAGTTAGCACTGTGCACCAATTTTAAGCAGCTATAACCAATGATACATTGGAATAAATTGTTCATGATGATGATGAGGCTGGGGGCTGGCGTGGCTGTGCTAATTTAGCTAGAGTCTCTGGGCTTGCTGATGCCCTAAGAATCCCGTTTTCATACTCAAGCTGATTGTTGCGTTCTATCAGCTCTGCGATTTGTTCTTTTAGAACCTCTACTTCTTCACGTACAGCAAACATCAGGTGACTTTTTACAAGGTCCTGAAAATAAACAATAGTTGGATGTTAGAAAATCAGTAATTATATCAGAGGACCATATGTAGATAAGAGCTAGGGAGTAAACAGGTCTTTTTCCAGCAATATTTCTCTTATTACTCAACCAAATCCTACGTTGTGGGTACTCAAAAGAATCGTCTCACTGAGACGATTCTTTTGAGTCCCATAACATAGGGTTTGAATCTCAAATAGGGATATTAGAACATGCAAAATGCTCCTTACCTAGAGCTTCGTTATATACATTATCCATTTCCCACATACAACAAATCAAACGACTTTGAAAATAGACAAAATCGTTTAATAGGAAAATCAATACAAATGATGTGATCATTTTTAAAAAGGGTTGAAAACATTGTGGCAGAAAGGGAATGTTTTCCTTACGCCACAATGTTTTCATAAATTGGATTCAGTGACGTCAGAAAGTGTCTACATGTAGGAAAGGGTTATATTTCTAAATAGCAATATCTACTTTAGCCACAATGTTTTCAACAGCCGTCGTCTGCAGATTATACATTTGCGTGTTGGTAACAGTCAATATAGAAGATACAGAGCTGTAACCAGATCCCTATGTTGTAGGTTTTAGCTTCAAAATCTTATTTTAAGTCAATGTTGTTAAGAACCCTTGACATCCTTTTATGCGGAGATAAAAACCATCCATCAGGAATAATAAGTTAAAATGTGACTTAACCCTTTTCCTCATACGAAAATTCTGCAGCAGACGACTTTGAACATATTTTGTCAAAAAATAGAAAATCTTTATAATTGAATGGATAACCAACCAACCTATGACTTAAAGTGGAAAACATTGTGGCAATAGGAGAAATTGCTCGTTTTGAGCAATTTCTTCTTTTGTCACTATGTTTTCAAAAAGCCGTCTGCTGCAGAGGCATCAGACAGTGAGAAAGCGTCTGTATGAGGGAAAGGGTTAAGAGTAATTATCACAACTGAATTTCGCAATGTAATGTTATTTAGTAACCATTACGGTCATTTATTTCACCAACAAACATTATTCTTATTATTAAAGTAAGAAACCCAATTCATATTTTCCAAAAATGTATGATTCACTGATGTATTCAATTTCAATATACCTGTGGTTTGTTGTTATTCCCAAGAATTTAAAATGAAAGTAGAAATACGTTGGGTGGGGTCAGTTACAATAGATAAGTACTAAAACCTAACACTTAAATTGTATCCTTTCCCTGATTGATATTGTCATGCAATATTACTTTAATTATTAAAACAAAGCAGAAAAGGACAAGGTTGCCACGGTTAATGTATTTTAATATTAAAACTGGTAAACCCTTTCCCACTTACAGAAAACTGCACCAGATGACTTGATGCAAAACTGAAATTATACTTATTTTTAGAATTGAAAACATTGTGGCAAAAGATGAAATTGCACATAATTCCTATTTTTGCCACAATGTTTTCAAAAGAAGGATTCAGTAGATGCGTGAAAATGCCTCCACATATATGGAAAAGTGTGTTAACACCCTTTGTCAAAACATTGTGCAATACCCAATTTGTAACTGTTTAGTGATTCATGACATTTAACCCTTTCACTGAATATGCTAATAATCAAGGGTGAAGCACAAGATTAGCTTACAGTCGGCATACATGTGGGAAACATGTAATTGTATGCGACACGTTTGAAGCAGACACATTCTCAAAACATTTCAACATTGTTGTATGCATGTGGAAAGGATTAAACATTCTTTTTACCTAGAATCACAAGCCACTTATGTGGAAAGGATTAAACATTCTTTTTACCTAGAAGCACAAGCCACTTACATTCAACTTTGAATGTGTTGTTTTTCCCCAATTTATTATCTATAATGTCAAAATTACTATACATACATTAAATCTTTCAAAGGAATGTTATCTACTATCATTTAATCAGGGACTTAGATAAGATCTGTTTCTGACTTAATGTTGTCTGCTGCAAAAGGGCATCAGATACCTTTCTATGAGGAGCAAAGATTTAACCCTTTCTAATAAATTATATTTACAACAAATCTGCAGCAGATGACTGAGAAAATATCTTGACAAATATTGAAAAAATGTCTATAAATGAAACTATAATAATTATTTAACATTGTTAAAACAATATGACAAGGGTAAAACTTCCTGGAAAGGGTTTAATTTCTGGAAAATGGATTTGTCATTCAACTTTCACAATAAAACAATCAACCATAGTACTTATAATGTATTGTCCGGCAGCTTAAGGATTTCCTTTTTCCGTGAAATTGTATACAGTACAATAATCCATTATAAGACTTTAAAACTTATTTTATTTATAATGGAAAACACAATAATCTGTCCCTTTTATGGCATAAGACCAGATGATAGATCTGTTTCCCTCATACCCAGCCACAGAACCAAGTGACCCCGATTGACCTTGGTCAATGGGGGTTTGACTTTGAACAGAGTAAAAGTAAGTTAGAACACCAATTTTAGTCTGTATGTCTCAAGGAAGTGGGGGACACATGAATAAGAGTTTAACCCTTTCCCACATACAACAAATCTGCAGCAGACGACTTTGAAAAACATTTAGACAAAAACATGGAAAATTCCCACAAATGAAGATATTATTACTAGAAAAAGTTGAAAACAATTCCTTTTTTTGTCAAAATTCATCTCCTGCAAAGGTGTCAGAAAGCAACTATAAGTGGGAAAGGGTTAACAGCAATAAACTGCTTCAACATGATAATGTTCCAAACACCCTTCCATTCTACTCTATTCTTTTTTATCATTAAAATCCCCCCCAGGGGACACAGGGACAGTAAAGGGACCTTCAATAATTGTGAATGGAAATTTACCATCAGTCCTACTTCCATGGGAAAACCCCCAAATCAATAATACGTGGGCCAGGCAGAGAATTCTTCTCTATAACATGTACCCTTTATCCACTACTGCTTGTCAACATTAGAGGAAAATACAAGGTCAGGCGAACTTTTCTCTTTTTAGAGGAACTTTTCTCTTTTTAGAGGAATTCGTCTTGTATTTCCTTTAAACTCTTTCCCACTTACATGTGCATTTTGATGCTTCCACAGCAGACACCTTTTGAAAACAATGTGGCAAAAGGAGAAATTCCTAATAAATACTGATCAAATTTCTCCATTTGCCGCAATGTTTTCAACCCAATTTAATAAATATACTTGTACTTTCATTTATATATCGAGATTTTCCATATTTTGCCAAGATGTTTTTAAGAAATTTATTATGTCTGCTGTGGATTATTATTAATAAGGTTCTGTATTCCACCAGCCATTGCTTCCAACTTTTCCACAAATCCATTTCTGATATAGATGACATTTAAATCATCATTTAAAGATCAAATTTGAAAATAATGAGGTAAAAGCACGAATCCTTTTTAATGAGCAATTGCATTTTCATGAAAGTTTCGTCATTTTTATTTAATTTTCAAAAATTAATATTCTTAGAAGAATTGAAAAGAAAATATCAGGTAATGGCTTTAAAGTATCTTTTTCAAAAAAGGATAATATATACAAATATAGATCATGCATCTACATAATACATAAGTTATGTCGGCGAAGAAGAAGAAAGGGTTCCAGCTAAGACAGATAATAAAATTAATATCACAAAAATTTGACTTACCAAGTAAGAGGAATTTAACACCTTATTTTCAATCCTTTTCATGATAAAGTTATCAAACTGATCATTTTTAAACAAAGCAATCATTTGTTCTCCCATATTAAATGCTTTTTAGTTAATAAACTTGTCAAAACCGTTTAAAAATATTATTTCATATAATACCACTGTGACTGAACACTTCAAGCTCTGCAGTATGACTAAACTATCTCCAATATTGCCTTGGTTTATATACCAACGGGCTGTAGTGGTTGCTATTTTTGTCAACTATTGACCTCTCTATTCTACAGGCAGTGCTGTGACCCCTCAATTCATAATATCTACTTCATGTTTACTTGGGCCTTATTACTGACTTGTTGTTTCATTAATTTAACCTTTTCCCACATCATATATTTTTAGACCCTTCCAAAGGCCTAACATTGTTAACCCTTTCCCTCATACGACAATTCTGCAACAGACGACTTTGAAAATATTTTGTCAAAAAAATATAAAATCTCTATAATTGAATGGATAACCTATGACTAAAAGTGGAAAACATTGTGGCAAAAGGAGAAATTGCTTGTTTTGGGCAATTTCATCTTATGTCACTATGTTTTCAAAAAGCCATCTGCTGCAGAGGCGTCAGAAAGCGTCTTTTGTTCAAAGTTGTCTGCTGCAGAATTGTCGTATGAGGGAAAGGGTTAATCCTTTCCCACATGCAGATGAATTGTGATACATGTACGGCAGACATCTTGTAAAACAACATTTTCATGAATCCTATTCCATTTAAAGTATGCCGGACAATGTTCACTATTCTTTTTCCACAATATTTACTGCAGATGCACCCAAATGTTGTCTTGTTTAGCATGAAGGTTTTTTATATAAGAACAGTTCCCTGAAGCCATTACAACTACCAGTCTTTTCAATGTACATTTTTCTGTTTAAAGCCATAACATGTGAAAGTTTTTTTTTAGAGGGTTGACACCCTAATCAATAATTTAAGCGAGCCCAAGTTATGTTTTACCATAAAAGGAATGAGTGGGAGTACCTCCAGACACGACAATGTGGTATGAGTAATGTTTCAATGTTGCAAATGTTAAATAACGGTAATGTGGTTTCTTCTCTATGACAAAAAGGAGTTAACATCCTAGGACTTTGGGTGTTAATATTTGCATTGACGGATTATGACTAATATTACACAAACCTTATTTTTCTAATTAAAAACAATTATTTTTAACTTAAAAATCTTGGCTTTATTCATCCTATTTTGTCTCAATACACCGTATCCTTCAGTAATGTTTCTGTAATGTTAACATTTTCCAACATACATGTACATGATATTTTTTTAAAACAATGTGACAAAAGAAGAAATGGGTATTAATGAACAATTCATTTATACACTTGCCACAATGTGATCATTTCTATTCAATAATGATTTCTTCATTTAAAGAGATTTATCAAATGTTTGTCCATATGCTGCAGATTTGCAGTATGTGGAAAGAGAATTAACCCTTTCCCTCATATAGACGCTTTACAGAACGTGCAATTACTCCTTTTTGCTACAATGTTTTCCACTTTTTGTCATAGAAAATCTCCATAATTGAATGGATAACCTATGTTTTGACAAAATACGTTAAAAGTCGTCTGCTGCAGAATTGTCGTATGAGGGAAAGGGTTAAGTGAGAAGGAAAATCAATGATTCCCCTCCCTAAAATTCTAACAATCTTTATACATGTATATATATATAACATCTAGTTGCATGCAGTCAGGAATAAGAATGAATGAATGTATTATTGTTTTATGGCGCATCGACAGCTAAGGTTTTGTTTGTTTGTTTGTTTGTTTGGAGTTTAACGCCGCTTTTAACAGCTTTGGTCATATCACGGCGGTCAGTGCACCTACCCATGTTTTCCTGGCTTTCCCACACCAGTACTTACACAACATTCTTTCGAAGCCACTGACTACTTTCTCACATAAATCAGAGGTGAGAGGCAATGGAAAACATCACCCGAAAGAACGCGCCGCAACCGGGTATCGAACCCGTGACCTCCTGATCACGAGTCAGATGACAGCTAAGGTCATTTAGCGCGCAATTAAATTTAATTATTCATGATCCCTGGGTAAACAAACCAGTACTAGGCTAGAAAATGTGCCTTGCCCAAGGGCACTCCACCATGACTGTAGTGCCGCGACTGGGGATCGAACCCGGGACACCCGGTTTCGAAATCCCCGACGCTAACCACTCGACCACAGCGAATTCCTAGGAAAATCAATGATTCGCCTCCCTAAAATTCTTACAATCTTTATACATGTATATATATATATACATCTAGTTGCATGCAGTCAGGAATAAGAAAGGAGGAGTAGAGTATGCATGTTTTTGACTTAAACTATGTTATTACTTGCTTAACCCTTTCTCACATACAACAATTATGCAGCAATATGCAGCCAACAACTTTGAAAGCATCTAGAACTATCACTGAAGATGATAAGTAACCCCCTAAACAGCACCTTGACCTACACCATAACTTAATTAGTAAAAGGGCCATAACTCTGTAAAATATCATGCAATTGTAACCCCTTTAGGATATGATATGCACATCTCCTCTTGGTATAGAAGCTTCATGTAAAATGTTATTGAATTCCACCCAGTGGTTTGTAAGAAATAGGCATACATACAAAATATGGCTTCCGGCCGACCGACAGACAGACAGACAGACAGACAGATTGCCCGACATAGTGACTCCTATATACCCCCCTCTTCTTCGACAGGGGTATAAATATGGAAAATGTCTATAAAAGATTGCATAACTATTGAATAGAGTTGAATACATTGTGGCAAAAGGAGAAATTGCTCATGATGAGCAATTTCTACTTTTGGCATAATGTTTGAAAAAAAATGTTTGCAGTCTCAGCTTGTCTACTGTAGATGTGTCTACATGAGTGAAAGATTAAAAGGTAAGGCCTTTGATCTAGGGTCTGTGGTTGAATACTACAGGTCTAGATAAGCAGCCTCCGGGGTTTGTAGCTTTTTCCCCCACAATATCTCTCTTATTATCCAACCAAACCCTATGTTGTAGATAATCAGAATAATCGTCTCATTGAGAGGATTCTTTCGAGTACCCACCACATAATGTTAGCGGATAAATAAGGATTGTAGCACAATTAAAATCTTTATCTAAATCGCTCCGATACTATATCGAGCGGTTGTAACTTAAAACCTATTTTGAAAACAAATTTTAGTTACAACCATTTCACGCCAAGCCCTCGATATATAACATGTCCATTGACTGTGGCTGTCACGTAACTGGTAGGTCATTCACCTTTATTTATACCTTTATTCAAACTGACCATTTTACATATTCACAAGGTGAGACTAGAATGTACAAGGTCTAGATTATGCCATTAGTTGTTTGTTTCCAACTCATGGTCATCATCTAGTTCAAGAGCCACAAATAAGAGTTTCAACTCCAGACCAGAAAACCGCAGATACTCAACTCATGGCACTTATCAGACTATAACCTTGAACTTGGCCTGCAAAAGGACTGTTGATTTAAGGTAAAGGTTGATTCATTTTAGTTAACCCTTCACCACCTGCAGACACATTTTGCAGTAGTAGACTTAACCCTTTCCCTCATACGGCAATTCTGCAGCAGACGACTTTGAACGTATTTTGTCAAATAACGGAAATTCTCTATAATTGAATGGATAACCTATGCCTTAAAGTAGAAAACATTGTGACAAAAGGAGAAATTGCACGTTTTGTGCAATTTCTTCTTTTGTTACAATGTTTTCAAAAAGCCGTCTGCTGCAGAGGCGTCCGAAAGCGTCTATATGAGGGAAAGGGTTAAGAACTGTTTCTCAAGCAGATTTCAATACATCTTGACAACAGATATGGCCGATTACCAATAATGCAAATATAAGCATTTAATAAAGTTGAGAAATTCTCCCTTTTGCCATAATGTTTTAAAAGTCATCTGCTATAGCTGTGTCTGTATGTGGGAAAGGGTTTAATTATTTACAATAGAATAACTGACATTTTTATCAAATAATTACAATAGCTAATTTGGAGCAATGGCTCATATTATCATTTCACAACTTGAATATTTTTCTAAACCAAGCATTTTGAAAGACAGGTTTAAATAGTTAATAAAGAGTTCATGTTTGCAATACATTTTGACCCATGTGTACTGACAAGATTTTGACCACATGTAACCAAAATGAAAAATATTTGCTTCAAACTGATAATGATACAGACCTAGTGTGACCCTTCTGTTGGTTCAACAATATGTCAAGGCTTCACTGATCAAATATTTTGTCCAAATTTATCCTTTCCAAATAAAACATTGCTGTATTCATTTTCCAAAAACAAGGACAGAAATAGGAAAAAAACATTGAACAAAAAAAATAATCTTACATAGTTACATCTCCATTCATAATGCTTTTATTTTGGTCCAAAATCTTACTTCATCAGTTTTTTTGTTCAATTCTTTCTTTCAGATGCTTTCGATTTGAAACAGTCAGTATTAGAAGTTAACATAACAAATTGTATTCATCAAGATTTTGTCCAGACTATTTCTTATCTTTGTTTTGACCAATTAATACATCACTATGTAAAAATCTCATCATAAGTTGACTTCAATACAAATCTTTATTGACCCTTTCCCACATACAAAATATTTGCAGCAGACGACTTTGAAAACATTTACTATGATGATGATAATGATGATGATGATGATGATGATGAATATGGAAACTGGAAACTTGATAAATGAAAGGAAAAATATTAAATAAAGTTAAAAACCTTATGGTAAAAGGAAAAAAAAAATCAAAATCAAGCATTTATGTCATCACAGCCTCTTTCCACTGGTTAATCATTTATTTCTCTATTTCAGATACTCTTAAACGGTACTAACTAGATAATCACATATGCCAAACATTCCTGTGAAGTTTGAAGACTCTGGGTCGAAGGATTTGTGAGATATTCAGCAGAAACCAATTTGAATTTAATCAATGTGACCTTGACCTTTGACCAGGTGAGCCGAAAAACAGTAGGGGTCATCTACTCACGAAATCCAATCATCTCAAGTTTTAAGAATCTGGACTAAAAAGGGTGCTTGAGATGTATTGCAAGGAAACAAATTTGACCTTTATAATTATGATTCCAATCTTCTTATTGAGTTCAATCATCCTATGAAGTTTGAAAACTGAGTCTTAGGAATTGTGAGGTATTGAGCAGAAACTTATTTGACATTAACAAATCCCTGTGACCTTGACCCAGTGATTCCAAAAAACTTCTGCTGATTTATTTAAAAGTAGTCTGCTGAATAGGCGTCAGAAAGCATGTGTATGTGGGAAAGGATTAAACTCTTATGTTTTGGAACTCGAGAGAATGGTCTCACAGAGATGATACTTTAAAGTATCCAAAGCAAAAGGTTGTAGAGTTTTATATGGAATTTAGAAAATGCAAAAACGTTCTTATTATATTTTTAAGAGCTCTGAAATTATCTCCTTTTAAGAAAACACACACAAGATAGGATTTGCCGCAACATAAAAGCTTATACAGATAGGACTTGAAACAAATTGCCCTGAATCAAGTGAACGATATTGTTTTGATGGCGTATTTGCGTGTCTCCTTGGAAATGTGTGACTGCAAACTACGTTACAAAGCTGCAGTGTGCACATGTGAATAAATCAATGATGCCAGTATTGATCTTGATTCGCACAAAAACAGTCACTTCGAGACCCTTGATCAGGAAAATGGCTTACTATATTATAAACTTTGGTTATCTTTCATTATTCAATTATTAATCTAAACTTATAAAACAGAAAAACTATCCCATTTGTAACATTTAGACCAATTATAATAAGATTTTTTTAATGTCTGCAAGTAGATGACATTAAATTTATTCCAAAAGGTCAGATGCAATTACTCAAAAATTGGTCATGAGACTATGTTCATTAGAGACAATATTTACCGAACACTAAATTCTACATACTATCAGATTTCTAAATAATAGATTACTTGATAAATATGGCCTGTTATTTCTATAGGGTCTATAGTGGAGATCTGGTCAATTTTGTGAAGCCACATAATTTAGTACATTATGATTGTCATAGTTTAATGTTTTAATGTTCAGTTAAATCACAGAGTTTCCTGGGTAGTTTACCAGTACTACTGGTCCATTTATCCTGACACCAGCCAGTCAATCATTATGCTTATACCCGGCAACGCTAATCACCAAGGAGAGCCATTGCTACAATTTTTAATGTCTTTGGTATGACCTGGCCGGGAACCAAACCTGCAACCTCCTGCACTTGAGGCGGATGCTCTACCACTACAATCGAGGGGGTGTACATTATGATAGGTGCTCTAATTACTGAAAAAGTTCAAAACATTGTGACAAAAGGAGAAATTGCTTAATTGTCACAATGTTTTTAAAAGTCCTCTGCTGCAAAGGCATTAGAAAGGGCTTATTGAAGGATGGCTTTCGCACATAATATATAAGATATTATTTCTCAACCAATGACCAAGACAATTGTGCCATATGCCATGACCATGTTTGGTATAGAGAATTTTTTCTGGCCAATCAGCAAAATGGCAAAATTTAATGATTTCATACTAAATAGTTGTAACTACATCTTGATACCAGATGTAGTTACAACAGTGTGGTATGAACTCTTCATAGTTGATGTTCTGTGTTTAATTATGACACCATTGTCATGTTATACATAATGGGGAAACCCACGCTGATCATTAGGCAGGCATTTAAAACCTCCATATGACACAATTAGGTCAACAATTGACCTGATGGTGACCAATTAGTATAATGAATTTTACCTATTTCGTCATGCCTAGGCCACATGGGGCTTTTCACTTGGTGGCAATGACAATCATTTAAGAAATGTTATATTTCAATTTCTTTATCTTAACCGTTTCCCACAAACAGACGCTTTCTGAAGCCCCTGCAGCGGACGACTTTTGAAAACATTGTGAAAAAGAAGAAATGGCTCAAAACAAGCAATTTCACCTTTTGCCACAAAGTTTTTAACACTTTTCATTTGTAGGGATTTTCTATATTTTTGTCCACATGTTTCCAAAGTTGTCTGCTGCAGATTTGTTGTATGTGGGGAAAGGTAAATGGCTATTGTTGAAAAAAATCAAAACAAGAGGGCCATGATGGCCCTGGAATCGCTCACCTGATTTTTTTTTTCACTTTAGCTATATAAGCCCCGCCATCTGGCGGGCATAGTTTCCAACCAATCAACTTGGCTTGAAGGAATCTGATAGAGGGGTCACCCTAGGAACATTTCTACAAAATTATTTGAAAATCGGCCTGACACTTTTGGAGAAGATTTTTTAAGTTTTCACTATAGTCATAAAAGGCAAAATAGCCCCGCCCCCTGGCGGCCATGTTTTTTGACCAATCAACATGGCTTGAAGGAATCTGATAGAGGGTCATCCAAGGAACATTTCTACAAAATTATTTGAAAATCGGCCCAACACTTTTGGAGGAGAAGATTTTTTAAGTTTTCACTATAGCCATATAAGGCAAAAAAGTCCCGCCACCCCTGGCGGCCATGTTTTTTGACCAATCAACATGGCTTCAAGGAATCTGATAGAAAGTCACCCAAGGAACATTTCTACAAAATAAGTTCAAAATCTGCCAACCAGTTTGGGAGAAGAAGAATTTTGAAGTTTTTTTCGTTTCGTTGCCATGGAAACCAGAATTCTGCATGGATCCCAAAAATTCGAAGGAATTCTGGTGAGGTCATTGAGAGGATGCTTTCTGTGAAGTTTCATTCCAATTGACCCACTGGTTAGTGAGAAGAAGATGTTGAAGATTTTTTAAGTTTGCACTATAACCATAAAAGGCAAAATAGCCCCGCCCCCTGGCGGCCATGTTTTTGACCAATCAACATGGCTTGAAGGAATCTGATAGAGGGTCACCCAAGGAACATTTCTACAAAATTATTTGAAAAACAGCCTGACACTTTTGGAGGAGAAGATTTTTTAAGTTTGCACTATAGCCATATATAAGGCAAAATAGCCCCGCCCCCCCTGGCGGCCATGTTTTTCGACCAATCAACATGGCTTGAAGGAATCTGATAGAGGGTCACCCAAGGAACATTTCTACAAAATAATTTGAAAATCGGCCTTACACTTTCGGAGGAGAAGATTTTTTAAGAACTTTTAAGTTTTTTTCATTTCGTTGCCATGGAAACCAGAATTCTGCATGGATCCCAAAAATTTTAAGGAATTCTGGTAAGGACATTGAGAGGATGCTTTCTGTGAAGTTTCATCCCAGTTGACCCACCGGTTACAGAGGAGAAAATGTTGACGGACGCCGGACGCCGGACATAGGGCGATCACAATAACTCACCTTGAGCACTTCGTGCACAGGTGAGCTAAAAAGAGCATATAATGAGCATTGGAAGAATGTTTTCTTTATTATAGATAAATTCCCACAAGGTTTTTTTTACTTTGTAAAGATATTTTTTCACTTATTGACAAGACCTTTGATAATAAATTTGGAAATTAGAAACATGTTCATCATAAGGTTACAGCAAGTTTGGGTTCTCAATCATAATTCTCTTGAGTTTTGGACATGCATAACTAGAAAGGTTGTTTTTATGAAAAAACATATGTCTCCCCATTGCAGTTTGTCAATGACTATTAAAATATTGAACAAGGGGAGATAACTTTGCAACCAAGTAGCCCAGAGTTATAATTCTTGCAAGGTGCACAACTTCACATTGCCATCTGTCTATATTCCAAGTTTCAATAAATTCCTTTAAGTACTTTCTTAGTTCTGCTCTGGAGAAAGTTTACACTATTAAAATATTGAAAAAGGGGAGATAACTCATAATTATTGCAAGGTGCACAACTTCACATTGCCATCTATCTATGTTCCAAGTTTCAATAAATTCCTTCAAGTAGTTTCTGAGTTCTGCTCTGGACAAAGTTTACACTATTAAAATATTGAACAAGGGGGAGATAACTCATAATTAATGCAAGGTGCACAACTTCACATTGCCATCTATCTATGTTCCAAGTTTCAATAAATTCCTTCAAGTAGTTTCTGAGTTCTGCTCTGGACAAAGTTTACACTATTAAAATATTGAACAAGGGGGAGATAACTCATAATTCTTGCAAGGTGCACAACTTCACATTGCCATCTAACTATATTCCAAGTTTCAATAAATTCCTTCAAGTAGTTTCTGAGTTCTGCTCTGAACAAAGTTTACACTATTAAAATATTGAACAAGGGGGAGATAACTCATAATTATGGCAAGGTGCACAACTTCACATTGCCATCTATCTATGTTCCAAGTTTCAATAAATTCCTTCAAGTAGTTTCTGAGTTCTACTCTGGACAAAGTTTACACTATTAAAATATTGAACAAGGGCAGATAACTTTGCAACAAAGTGGCCCAGAGTTATAATTCTTGCAAGGTGCACAACTTCACATTGCCATCTATCTATGTTCCAAGTTTCAATCAATTACTTCAAGTAGTTTCCGAGTTCTGCTCTGGACAAACAAAAGTTAAGAAGAAGAAGAATAATAACTAGAAAGGTTGTTTTTATGAAAAAACATATGTCTCCCCATTGCAGTTTGTCAATGACTATTACAATATTGAACAAGGGGAGATAACTTTGCAACGAAGTAGCCCAGAGTTATAATTCTTGCAAGGTGCACAACTTCACATTGTCATCTGTCTATATTCCAAGTTTCAATAAATTCCTTTAAGTACTTTCTTAGTTCTGCTCTGGAGAAAGTTTACACTATTAAAATATTGAACAAGGGGAGATAACTCATAATTATTGAAAGGTGCACAACTTCACATTGCCATCTATCTATGTTCCAAGTTTCAATAAATTCCTTCAAGTAGTTTCTGAGTTCTGCTCTGGACAAAGTTTACACTATTAAAATATTGAACAAGGGGGAGATAACTCATAATTCTTGCAAGGTGCACAACTTCACATTGCCATCTAACTATATTCCAAGTTTCAATAAATTCCTTCAAGTAGTTTCTAAGTTCTGCTCTGAACAAAGTTTACACTATTAAAATATTGAACAAGGGGGAGATAACTCATAATTATGGCAAGGTGCACAACTTCACATTGCCATCTATCTATGTTCCAAGTTTCAATAAATTCCTTCAAGTAGTTTCTGAGTTCTGCTCTGGACAAAGTTTACACTATTAAAATATTGAACAAGGGCAGATAACTTTGCAACAAAGTGGCCCAGAGTTATAATTCTTGCAAGGTGCACAACTTCACATTGCCATCTATCTATGTTCCAAGTTTCAATCAATTACTTCAAGTAGTTTCCGAGTTCTGCTCTGGACAAACAAAAGTTAAGAAGAAGAAGAATAATAATAAGAATAAGAATAAGAACTAGAGATTGTAACTGTAGCAACAGTTACGAACGATTCCCTTGCCATTGTATTGAACAAGGGCAGATAACACAATGGCCCAGAGTATTCGGTAATGCGCTAATACACTTGCGAAAGTACTACTACCTGATTAGGGACACATGTACTAAGTTTCAAGTCTCTATCACTTGTCGTTTTTGAGTTATACAAGTCCGAAAAATCGACCAATCAGAAACGAGTATTCGATCATGCGCTAATACACATGCAAAAATAGTACTACTTGATAAGAAACACATGTACTAAGTTTCAAGTCTCTATCACTTGTCGTTTTTGAGTTATACAAGTCCGAAAAATCGACCAATCAGAAACGAGTATTCGGTCATGCGCTAATACACATGCAAAAGTAGAACTACTTGATAAGAAACACATGTACTAAGTTTCAAGTCTCTATCACTTGTCGTTTTTGAGTTATACAAGTCAGAAAAATCGACCAATCAGAAACGAGTATTCGGTCATGCGCTAATACACTTGAGAAAGTAGTACTACTTGATTAGAATCACATGTACTAAGTTTCAAGTCTCTATCACTAGTCATTTTCGAGTTATACAAGTCCGAAAAATCGACCAATCAGAAACGAGTATTCGGTCAAGCTCAAATACACATGAGAAAGTAGGTCACTTGATTGGGAACATTTGTACTAAGTTTCAAGTCTCTATCTCTTTTCGTTATCGAGTTATACAAGTTCAAATCACCCAATTATTAAAAAAATGAAAAAGAGGAGATAACTTTGCAAAAAAGTGGCCCAGAGTTATAATTCTTGCATGTTGTACAACTGCACAGTGCCATCTATCTATGTTCCAAGTTTCAATAATATCTGACCATTCGTTCACAAGATATCGCTCTGACAAAAATTGATTAAAATATTGAAAAAGGGGAGATAACTTTGCCAAAAAGTGGCTCAGAGTTATCATTCTTGAAAACTACACAAGTTCACATTGCCATCTATCTATGTTGCAAGTTTCGATCAATTTCATCAAGTAGTTTATGAGTATTGCTCTGGACAAAAATTTGGATAGGAGAAAGAAAATAATAATAATAATAATAACTAGAGATTGTAACTGTAGCAACAGTTACGAACGATTCCCTTGCCATTTTATTGAACAAGGGCAGATAACACAATGGCATTCAGAGTATTCGGTAATGCGCTAATACACTTGCGAAAGTACTACTACTTGATTAGGGACACATGTACTAAGTTTCAAGTCTCTATCACTTGTCGTTTTTGAGTTATACAAGTCCGAAAAATCGACCAATCAGAAACGAGTATTCGGTCATGCGCTAATACACATGCAAAAGTAGTACTACTTGATAAGAAACACATGTACTAAGTTTCAAGTCTCTATCACTTGTCGTTTTTGAGTTATACAAGTCCGAAAAATCGACCAATCAGAAACGAGTATTCGGTCATGCGCTAATACACATGCAAAAGTAGAACTACTTGATAAGAAACACATGTACTAAGTTTCAAGTCTCTATCACTTGTCGTTTTTGAGTTATACAAGTCAGAAAAATCGACCAATCAGAAACGAGTATTCGGTCATGCGCTAATACACTTGAGAAAGTAGTACTACTTGATTAGAATCACATGTACTAAGTTTCAAGTCTCTATCACTAGTCATTTTCGAGTTATACAAGTCAGAAAAATCGACCAATCAGAAACGAGTATTCTGTCAAGCTCAATTACACATGAGAAAGTAGGTCACTTGATTGGGAACATTTGTACTAAGTTTCAAGTCTCTATCTCTTTTCGTTATCGAGTTATACAAGTTCAAATCACCCAATTATTAAAAAAATGAAAAAGGGGAGATAACTTTGCAAAAAAGTGGCCCAGAGTTATAATTCTTGCATGTTGTACAACTGCACAGTGCCATCTATCTATGTTCCAAGTTTCAATAATATCTGACCATTCGTTCACAAGATATCGCTCTGACAAAAATTGATTAAAATATTGAAAAAGGGGAGATAACTTTGCACAAAAGTGGCTCAGAGTTATCATTCTTGAAAACTACACAAGTTCACATTGCCATCTATCTATGTTGCAAGTTTCGATCAATTCCATCAAGTAGTTTATGAGTATTGCTCTGGACAAAAATTTGGATAGGAGAAAGAAAATAATAATAATAATAATAATAAGAAGAAGAAGAAGAATAATAATAAAAAACAATAGAAAAACAATACGATTCCCAACTCTGTTGGGGAATCGTAACTAGAGATTGTAACTGTAGCAACAGTTACGAACGATTCCCTTGCCATTGTATTGAACAAGGGCAGATAACACAATGGCCCAGAGTATTCGGTAATGCGCTAATACACTTGCGAAAGTACTACTACCTGATTAGGGACACATGTACTAAGTTTCAAGTCTCTATCACTTGTCGTTTTTGAGTTATACAAGTCCGAAAAATCGACCAATCAGAAACGAGTATTCGATCATGCGCTAATACACATGCAAAAATAGTACTACTTGATAAGAAACACATGTACTAAGTTTCAAGTCTCTATCACTTGTCGTTTTTGAGCTATACAAGTCCGAAAAATCGACCAATCAGAAACGAGTATTCGGTCATGCGCTAATACACATGCAAAAGTAGAACTACTTGATAAGAAACACATGTACTAAGTTTCAAGTCTCTATCACTTGTCGTTTTTGAGTTATACAAGTCAGAAAAATCGACCAATCAGAAACGAGTATTCGGTCATGCGCTAATACACTTGAGAAAGTAGTACTACTTGATTAGAATCACATGTACTAAGTTTCAAGTCTCTATCACTAGTCATTTTCGAGTTATACAAGTCCGAAAAATCGACCAATCAGAAACGAGTATTCGGTCAAGCTCAAATACACATGAGAAAGTAGGTCACTTGATTGGGAACATTTGTACTAAGTTTCAAGTCTCTATCTCTTTTCGTTATCGAGTTATACAAGTTCAAATCACCCAATTATTAAAAAAATGAAAAAGGGGAGATAACTTTGCAAAAAAGTGGCCCAGAGTTATAATTCTTGCATGTTGTACAACTGCACAGTGCCATCTATCTATGTTCCAAGTTTCAATAATATCTGACCATTCGTTCACAAGATATCGCTCTGACAAAAATTGATTAAAATATTGAAAAAGGGGAGATAACTTTGCCAAAAAGTGGCTCAGAGTTATCATTCTTGAAAACTACACAAGTTCACATTGCCATCTATCTATGTTGCAAGTTTCGATCAATTTCATCAAGTAGTTTATGAGTATTGCTCTGGACAAAAATTTGGATAGGAGAAAGAAAATAATAATAATAATAACTAGAGATTGTAACTGTAGCAACAGTTACGAACGATTCCCTTGCCATTTTATTGAACAAGGGCAGATAACACAATGGCCCAGAGTATTCGGTAATGCGCTAATACACTTGCGAAAGTACTACTACTTGATTAGGGACACATGTACTAAGTTTCAAGTCTCTATCACTTGTCGTTTTTGAGTTATACAAGTCCGAAAAATCGACCAATCAGAAACGAGTATTCGGTCATGCACTAATACACATGCAAAAATAGTACTACTTGATAAGAAACACATGTACTAAGTTTCAAGTCTCTATCACTTGTCGTTTTTGAGTTATACAAGTCCGAAATATCGACCAATCAGAAACGAGTATTCGGTCATGCGCTAATACACATGCAAAAGTAGAACTACTTGATAAGAAACACATGTACTAAGTTTCAAGTCTCTATCACTTGTCGTTTTTGAGTTATACAAGTCAGAAAAATCGACCAATCAGAAACGAGTATTCGGTCATGCGCTAATACACATGCAAACATAGTACTACTTGATAAGAAACACATGTACAAAGTTTCAAGTCTCTATCACTTGTCGTTTTTGAGTTATAAAAGTCAGAAAAATCGACCAATCAGAAAGGAGTATTCGGTCATGCGCTAATACACGTGCAAAAGTAGAACTACTTGATAAGAAACACATGTACTAAGTTTTAAGTCTCTATCACTTGTCGTTTTTGAGTTATACAAGTCCGAAAAATCGACCAATCAGAAACGAGTATTCGGTCATGCGCTAATACACATGCAAAAGTAGAACTACTTGATAAGAAACACATGTACTAAGTTTCAAGTCTCTATCACTTGTCGTTTTTGAGTTATACAAGTCAGAAAAATCGACCAATCAGAAACGAGTATTCGGTCATGCGCTGATACACTTGAGAAAGTAGTTCTACTTGATTAGAATCTCATGTACTAAGTTTCAAGTCTCTATCACTAGTCATTTTCGAGTTATACAAGTCAGAAAAATCGACCAATCAGAAACGAGTATTCTGTCAAGCTCAAATACACATGAGAAAGTAGGTCACTTGATTGGGAACATTTGTACTAAGTTTCAAGTCTCTATCTCTTTTCGTTATCGAGTTATACAAGTTCAAATCACCCAATTATTAAAAAAATGAAAAAGGGGAGATAACTTTGCAAAAAAGTGGCCCAGAGTTATAATTCTTGCATGTTGTACAACTGCACAGTGCCATCTATCTATGTTCCAAGTTTCAATAATATCTGACCATTCGTTCACAAGATATCGCTCTGACAAAAATTGATTAAAATATTGAAAAAGGGGAGATAACTTTGCACAAAAGTGGCTCAGAGTTATCATTCTTGAAAACTACACAAGTTCACATTGCCATCTATCTATGTTGCAAGTTTCCATCAATTCCATCAAGTAGTTTATGAGTATTGCTCTGGACAAAAATTTGGATAGGAGAAAGAAAATAATAATAATAATAATAATAAGAAGAAGAAGAAGAATAATAATAAAAAACAGTAGAAAAACAATACGATTCCCAACTCTGTTGGGGAATCGTAATAATAAGAAGAAGAAGAAGAATAATAATAAAAAACAGTAGAAAAACAATACGATTCCCAACTCTGTTGGGGAATCGTAATAAGAAGAAGAAGAAGTATAATAACAAGAGGCCCATGAGGGCCTATGCTCTACTGGTATGGTTCTTTGGTCATTTTCAATCCAGAGCATGTATGTATGGTGAAGATCGGATAGTAAATGGAGGCTCTTTTGTGTTCACAAGCTGTATTATAGAATTTTTTACAATTTCATGGGCCATAATCCGGTCTTGCATGGGCGGATCTAGCTGGTTTTCAAAAGGAACCAAGCTCTCATCAATATTTAACTACTATCTAAGTTTGGTGAAGATCAGATAGTAAATGGAGCCTCTATTGTGTTCACATGCTCAATTATAGCAATTTGGACAATTTCAAGGGCCATAATCCAGTCTTGCATGGGCGGATCTGGCTGGTTTAGGAAAGGAACCAAGCTCTCATTGATATCTTACTACTGTATAAGTTTGGTTGAGATACAATCAAACGTGAAGACTGTATCGTGTTAACAAGCTCTTTTATAGCAATTTTGACCATTTCAAGGGCCATAATCCAGTCTTGCATGGGCGGATCTGACTGGTTTTCGAAAGGAACCGAGCTCTCATGAATATCTAACTACTGTATAAGTTTGGTTGAGATACAATTAAAAGTGAAGACTGTATCGTGTTAACAAGCTCTTTTATAGCAATTTTGACCATTTCAAGGGCCATAATCCAGTCATGCATGGGCGGATCTGGCTGGTTTTCGAAAGGAACCGAGCTCTCATGGATATCTAACTACTGTATAAGTTTGGTTGAGATACAATCAAACGTGAAGACTGTATCGTGTTAACAAGCTCTTTTATAGCAATTTTGACCATTTCAAGGGCCATAATCCAGTCATGCATGGGCGGATCTGGCTGGTTTTCGAAAGGAACCGAGCTCTCATGGATATCTAACTACTGTATAAGTTTGGTTGAGATACAATCAAAAGTGAAGACTGTATCGTGTTAACAAGAAATTGTTTACGGACGCACGGACGCACGCACGCACGGACACATCGCCACGACATAAGCCCTTCTGGCCTTTGGCCAGTAGAGCTAATAAAAAACAGTAGAAAAACAATACGATTCCCAACTCTGTTGGGGAATCGTAATAACTACAAATACAGCATGTCCCCCCTTTCGGAGAAGGGGAGACATAATAAGAATAAGAATAAGAATAACTACAAATACAGCATGTCCCCCCTTTCGGAGAAGGGGAGACATAATTACACCACACATACACCAATTAACTGCCCACACAAATGACCTTGAGTTCAGCCATTATAAGTAAGCTGAGGACGCAGAGTCTCAGTTTTAACCCTTTCCCTCATATAGACGCTTTCTGTCGCCTCTGCAGCAGACAGCATTTTGAAAACATAGTGACAAAAGAAGAAATTGCTCAAAACAAGCAATTTCTCCTTTTGCCACAATGTTTTCCACTTTGAGCCAATTATAGGTTATCCATTCAATTATAGAGATATTCCATTTTTTGACAAAATATGTTCAAAGTCGTCTGCTGCAGAATTGTTGTATGAGGGAAAGGGTTAATGAACTATTGTGAGGCTTAAACATGCCAAGGGCCATTAACTGCCCTGAAATGTTATGGTTGTTATGGTTGTTATGGTTATTATGGTTGTAGGTCAAAAACTTTTGGAGAGCAGTAGTCAGAATTGGTGGAAGGACAACATTTATGGACTCAATGAATCAAAACCGAGCCATCGATATCTAAATGAAGCAACAGTCATGTATCTACCTTAGCAATACCCAGTTAACCCTTTCCCACATAAAGCCATACAGAACATATGCTGCTGAGAGTTAAAATTCTTAAGTCAAATTATGACAGACAAGAGGAGAGACAGGGAATAGGGAAGTGATATTTCTTAGGGTCACCCTTTAATGGTAGGCAACACAATATAAACCTTGTGAATGAAAATACTTTCCGCCTACGTCAAGAGTTCACAGTCACTCAACTTGAAACAATACAGAGACGGGAAAATCAAGTCACGAGTAAGTAAAAATAGAACAATTAGCATCACAGGATCAGTGCATTTTTTTTTTAGCTTTAACTTATTTATCTTTCATCGATTGCGAAATAAACCAGATTCATCAACCTGGATGTCTGCTTCCTGGACACTTAACCAGTACTCGCGCCGTTTTGTGTGGAAAAATCCCAAAGTCAGGATCAGGGACCATTGATACGAGAGGCCGACACTCTACCTCTGCACCACCGTCTTGGGGGGAGGGGGGGGAGGTAAACTACTGAATAGAGTTTAAAACATAGCAGCAAATGGATGGCTGCTGCTTATGGGTCAAAATGTGTCTGCAAGTGAGAAGCGTTAAAAACTTAAAATGCCTCAAAATGCCACTGCAAGTGGGAAAGGTTTAAACAACATTCAAACCAACACTAACATTTAACAACAAGCTAATATAACACATTGTCCCAGATAACCGATACCCTATTAAAACATGTAAACAGTGGAAATTTTTACTCTACCTTGTTTATTGACATGATGCAACGGATGAGAGATTCATACTGTGTCATCACTATTGAAAAGCAACCACCCTTTACTTCGCAAATGATATCCAGTTAATTTGAATCCGGATGTCTGTTCACATTTTCCTACAAACAACTTCATCACCTATAGCAGACTTGTTTCCACCAGTTAAAGGGTTAATTCTGATGCACAATAAAACTCCAGGGAATAATTACATCAAAGGAAACTTTTATGTAACTCTCTTTTACTGGCATAATGCCTTTGGAATACTTTTAAAAGAATAAAATATATCTGGTTTTATAACATATTCGTCTTTTTTTTTTATATTATTTTTATATTTAGAATTAAAATTTGCAGAAAAAATTGAATTCTGTAAAAATCTCTACCCATAAGTTCAAAGAAAGAGCAACTTTAAGGTCGTCTGCTGCAGATATGTAATATGTTGGAAATGGTTAAACCGTTATCCACTACTGATACAAACCAAAAACAGATTTTCTGTATGTCGGCATTATTAGACAAAACATCATATCAGGGTGTGTGTTCAATACAAATAGTGGATTGTTATTGGTACGAATTGAAATTTAGCAAAACATCTTGTCCATTTATCTTAGTATCATATATGTCAATTTTCATGATCAGTTTAACTCTAAATCATCTCATTCACTTAAAACACAGACCCTGCCAGGTTAAATATCCTACATAACACTTATATCTTCAAATACCAATATCAGCATCACTGACTACAGATTAAATTTTTCTAATGTTTGTGGAATTAAATGTTCTTTTTCCTTATTTCTTCATGTGCGACTTCTCTTTGATGCTTTGCGTCAAACATTCGTCTTGTAATAATATGAGCAGCATCAAACCAAATGGGGTGTTGCGGCCGTCTCCTTATTGGTATCACATAGGTGCATAATGTTATGAGCCATTCCACAAGAAAACCAAAATTGTGGACTCTATGTATTGACCCGGATCAGCCTCAGCATGCACCTAGGTTAACCCCGGACAGACACTTCGCCTCATTAATCTATAGCTCTATCCCCCCCAAGATGGAATGTGTCAGCCTGAATAAGCCTGTGCTGAAACATTACGCGGAGTCCTTAATGTTGGTTTTCTTGTGGAATGGCTCATATGCTGAAAATCGTAGGGCTACACTTCTAGATTTGTGTCAGAAGATACACCTAGGTATATTATACATATATAGACCTACAGTGAAGGCTCTGGTGAGACTCTTGGTAGGCTCATCTGCGTTTTTCACTGTTTGTATTAACATAGTAAAGTCACAAATCACCAGACATTGCTCTTATATGTGTATGAATGCTCCTTTTGTTAGCTATTTTCTATTGTTATATTAAGTGAATATTTCCAGCTCCAATAACAATCAAGGTAATTACAAACTGGAACAATTTGGTATATCAACAAAAGGTGCAGCACGATTTCTGTAAATGGAGGAGGCATAGTGTTTGGGACGAACCAACACAATTACAGGTAGGCTATTGATTTACAGTGTGGGCGTTATTACTGACAAACAAAAATATGAACCCCAGTTACGATTACTTCTCTTTATACATCGAAATCATATTCGCAAAAATCTCCATAAATGAGAGTTTAATTATTAAATAGCGTTGAAAACATTGTGGCAAAAAGGAAAATTGCTCATCATGAGCAATTTCTCCTTTTGCCAGAAATTTTTCAAAAGTTGTCTCCTGCAAATGAGTCTGCAAGTGGAAAATAGTTTCCTGTCTTTCTCTACAAACTGGAATGAAAATGACCATTCCTATGCACTGGAAGTTACAGAGTCACATCAGAACTCCTTGCCACTTCCTGTTGATTTCCACAAACTGCCATAGGATTTGGTCGATAATTTTCCACTGCAAATCTCGATACAGGACAACCGTTATGCTTTGCACTGTAACAACATGCTCCTTACCACTTTATTTCCACAAACTGAAATACTGCAATAGGACTTCTGGTCAATAGTTTTCCCCTACATTAACACTTTCTTCTTCAAATCTCTATATAAGAACAGTGAAATAGAACACGACAATCGCTTTGACCTATAACAACTTCTACAAATGGAAATGACCACTACAGACTAATTTGTCCTAATACAAAGCCTCTATTGCTTTATTTCAACCAATTGGACCAGGACATGACCTCTGCTTTGCTTGAACAATAATTACATTCAAAAAGATAAACAAATTTACTGAAACACTTATTAAGATATTGCAATGAACTTGTTAATTGGAACTTGCAAGCGCAACACTAATAACCAGATTAAAGTCTTCATCCAAATATACATGTACTAAAAAGTAATTTTCATTGGCCTTCTTGAAGAGTAAAATAACACCACAACTTGGTTGAAGAATAAATGCCAAAACATTTTAACAAATCCTTGTTACAAAATAAAGTTACAATTCTTCTGCATGCATGTAGCTGTTTAGTGTATAATTACAGAACAAAATAGGTTTTCTTAAGTTTCTCAGGAATGAAGCAATCAAGAAAGGTATTATTTTTTATTTTGTTCTCTCTCTTAATAATCTTTTCTGTTCTTGTATTTGTATCAGAAGATATAACACATTCTTAGATAGCTTACTTAACCTTTACCATTGTTATGGGATGTTTAAAACAAAGACAATTCATGATTTGAGTTACACCTCACAACACAAGAGTACATTTGAGCTTCAGCCTACAACACTATAGAGTACACTAGAGCTATACCCTACAACATTAGAGTACATTTGAGCTATACCCTACAGCACCAGACTACATTTGAGCTATACCCTACAGCACCAGAGTACATTTGAGCTATTACCCTACAACACTAGAGTACACTAGAGCTATACCCTACAACACTAGAGTAGATTTGAGCTATACCTTACAACACCAGAGTACATTTGAGCTATACCCTACAGCCCCAGAGTACATTTGAGCTATACCCTACAGCACCAGAGTACATTTGAGCTATACCCTACAACACTAGAGTAGATTTGAGCTATACCCTACAACACTAGAGTAGATTTGAGCTACACACTACAACACAAGAGTACATTTGAGCTACACCCTGCAACACAAGAGTACATTTGAGCTATACCCTACAGCACCAGAGTACATTTGAGCTATACCCTACAACACTAGAGTAGATTTGAGCTACACCCTACAACACAAGAGTACATTTGACCTATACCCTACAGCACCAGAGTACATTTGAGCTATACCCTACAGCACCAGAGTACATTTGAGCTATACCCTACAACACTAGAGTACATTTGAGCTATACCCTACAACACTAGAGTAGATTTGAGCTACACACTACAACACAAGAGTACATATGAGCTACACCCTGCAACACAAGAGTACATTTGAGCTATACCCTACAACACCAGAGTAGATTTGAGCTACACCCTACAACACAAGAGTACATTTGAGCTACACCCTGCAACACAAGAGTACATTTGAGCTATACCATACAGCACTAGAGTACATTTGAGCTATACCCTTACAGCAATAGAGTACATTTGAGCTATACCCTACAGCACTAGAGTACATTTGTGCTTTACCCTACAGCACCAGAGTACATTTGAGCTATACCCTGCAACACAAGAGTTCACATTTAAACAACTCTACAACACAAGAGTACATTTGAATGAATGAATGTATATTGTTTTATGGCGCATCGACAGCTAAGGTCATTTAGCGCGCAATTAAATTTAATTATTCATGATCCCTGGGTAAACAAACCAGTACTAGGCTAGAAAATGTGCCTTGCCCAAGGGCACTCCACCATGACCGTAGAGCCGCGACTGGGGATCGAACCCGGGACACCCGGTTTCGAAATCCCCTACGCTAACCTCTCGACCACAGCGGATTCCTTCAAGAGTACATTTGAGCTACACTCTTTGACACAATAGTTCATTTGAGCTACACTCTACAAAACAAGAGTACATTTTAGCTTCACCCTATGAAACCTGTCAGTTTTTGACTAAAACAAGCATACGTAACATAACCCCTTTTTCTCTGACGAAGCTCATTTATACATTTGTGAGGAAAAGAAAACAGCAGCAGTTCCTGTAGTCCAAAGAACAGAAACTACACATAATATAAATGCCTAGAAAGTTGGTATAAAAACTTCTAGTAGTTCATAAAACTGTTCATACACTGTGAACCATATCTATATATGGTTCATTTAAACATTAACCTCATTGTAACCTCAACTGCCAGCCCATTTCTAATTGTCTCAATTAACCCGCCAAGTTCGTCTTCCCACATTCAAACACATGTATGCATTATTTATCAAGAAATATTGGTTGATAACATTGCTGAGTCCGCACTTAACCCTTTAACACATATGGACGCTTTCATGAGTGCATGAGGTTGTGGGTTAATCCCTGGCAGGGTCATACCAAATACTTTTAAAATGGTAGTAATGGCTGCCCTCCTTGGCATTCAGTAACTTACCCAGGATACACTGTGATATAACTGAACAAGAGGCCTAAAGAGGGCCAGTGTCCGCTCCACTGCCATAAGGCAAAAATTAAATCTCTAAACAGCCCCGCCCCCTGTTTTCACAATAGCCATATAAGGCAAAATAGCCTCACCCTCTCGCGGCTATGTTTATCAACCAATCAACATGGCTTGAAGGAATCTGATAGAGGGTCTCCAAAGAAACATTTCTACAAAATTATTTGAAAATTGTCCTGACACATTCGAAGGAGAAGATTATAAGGCAAAATTTTGCAGGAATTAAGGAGAGGACATTGAGAGGATGCTTAATTCCTATGAAGTATCATCCGAATTGGATAAGTGGTTAGGGAGGAGAAGTCGTTTGAAGCAAAAAGTTAACAGACAATTCGCCATGACATAAGCTTGACTGGCTTTCAGCCAGTGGAGCTAAAAATCAAGCTAATAATGTAAAATTAATTGAGCAGCCAACAGCTACTGCACTGATGCGTTGATTGCCCTGGCTCTATACTGGTACCACATGCTTCACAAATTTGGTTCCAGCAATCAAAGGGTAGAGCTCTTGATAACCTTTTCCCACATACAACCAATCAGAGGCAGATGACTTTGAACACATCTAGGCAAAAATATGAAATTTTCTGTATATCAAAGTTAAATTATTGAATAGAATTGAAAACATTGTTACAAAATGAGAAATTGCTTCTTTTAAGCAATTTCTCCTTTTGTCACGTTGTTTTCAAACGTTGTATGCTGCAGAGGTGTCAGAAAGCATATGTATGTGGGAAAGGGAGAAGGGTAGTTTTGCATGTTCTAAAACTAAATGAGATAAATATTTTGAATACCCACATCATAGGGTTTGGTTTGGCAATGGGAGAGATATTGTATATCCCTTATAATCTAGACTTCTGGAACCGTTATAATGGCATCCTCTATTTGTCTATGACATAGACAAATAGAGGATGCCATTATAACGGTTCCAGAAGTGACACCAAGATTCTAGTTGTCTACTTTAAAAACTTCTAAAGGCAAAAAACATTACATCTGGATAATTTGAAGAGAAAATATGATATGAACACAGACATTGTGGGGGAAAAAGGAAGAGCTATTATTGTTACAATGACACTAAATGGCTCAAGTCAGACAGGACTCAATAATCTACTTTCAGGTACATTGATTTTGGTCGCCCTGTGTATAGAAAGCAGAGAGCTTTTCCAATCATTTTGTAAAAATAAGAAACTGCACAATTGAAGTACTTAATGCTGGATGTTTATTGTGGCCCATGCATTCAGGGATGAAATGGATAAGTAAGTAAATTGAGTTCTGTAAGTGTGTTACGGTCTTTTTGGCTCAGATTGTTTTCTAAGCTGATGGACACTGAACAATAATCAAGTAAAAGATCATAAAGGTGGCTACTGAGTTTTTATATCCACCCCATACTGTCTTCTGTAAATATTTAATGAAGTTCTACCCACCTACCCACTAATTGATGTTCTCTTAGACTAATTTATGACCAGTTTTTTGCTTGGAACTTGACCGTTTCCCACCTGCAGACACATTTTGATGCAAACGCAGCAGACAACTTTTGAAAACATTGTGGCCAAAGATGAAATTGTTCATGATGAGCAATTTCTCCTTTGGCCACAATGTTTTCAACTTTATTTAACAATTAAGCTATCTTTTATGGAGATTTTTCAGGTGTTTGTCACTATGTTTTCAAAGTCATCTGCTGCAGATAAATGGGGGTTAAAATACCTTGATACCCATTGCCTCTTTATAATGACAATTTCAGAATTATCTGAATAAAAGATTGAAATGGTAAATATCTAATCTTAATATTTCAGCTCATGATCTTTTTTGACAATTGTGGTTTAATGCTGTTTTTAGCATTATTTCAATTATATCAGAGAGACAGATTTCACTTATCCATGATCCTTTGCTAAATAGAAATCAGTACTGGGCTAGGAAATGTCCCTTGCTCTTGGGCATTCCGCCATGATGCCCAGTTTCAAATCCCCAATGCTCGGCCAAGATTACAGATTCCTTGATATATAATTTGATAGAAAAATACTTTTTTTGTGGAAAACTTTAGTAGAAAAGGACAAATAGGAATTGATGATTTTCTAAGTAACTTTCTGTTGAAGCATCAAAAGTGGTTGACATTAGAGTAAGGGTATAAAAGCAGCATTGTCATTATTTCCAGTCTTGTTTTTCTTGTTTAATTATTTAACATTTAACCCTTCCCTTTCCAACATACAAGAAATCAAAAGCAGACAACTTTGTCCAAATTATAGAATGTATAGAATTGATATTATTGCGTTAAATGGAGAAATCTGTCATTACGAGCAGCAGACGAATTTGAACGTATTATGTCAAAACATAGAAAATCTCTATAATTGAATGGATAACATATGACGAAAAGTGGAAAACATTGTGGCAAAAAGAGAAATGCATGTTTTGTGCAATTTCTTCTATTGTCACTATGTTTTTTAAAAAGCCGTCTGCTGCAGAGGCATCAGAAAGCGTCTATATGAGGGAAAGGGTTAATGATGATGATTTAAGACTCAATCTCTGATGAAGACAGTTTTTGTAAACATTTGAGATTATGTAACACAGAAAAATTTATGTTTAACAGGTTATTAATATTTTTGCCAAAATGTTTTCAAAGTCAATCCTTCTGCAGATTTGTTGTATGTGGTAAAGTTCTACATTATAAACTCAGATCTTCAATAAAAATCTTCAGCACCACCAGGTTCATGTATAATATCATACACACAGAAATTCTAATGATAAATGGTACATGTTAACCCTTTCTTTCTGCCATCTCTGCAGCAGACAGCTTTTTGAAAACATAGTGACAAAAGAATTGCTCAAAACTAGCAATTACTCCTTTTACCACAATGTTTTCCACTTTTAGTCATAGGTTATCCATTCAATTATAGAGATTTTCTATTTTTTGACAAAATATGTTCACGTTCGTCTGCTGCAGAATTGTTGTATGAGGGAAAAGGTTAATATAACGAGATATTTTGACAATCCTTGTTGATAAGCAAAAAAACCTCAGGCCAGATCTGATCATTGTAGAACCAGATCAGCCAGCACATCCCTGCTCAACATTGTCCATCAATGATAACACTTCAGAAGACAGACAACTTTTGAAAACACTGGCAAGATGAAAGACAGTAACATTATGAGCAATTTCTCCTTATGGCAAAATATTTTCAACTCTATTCAATACCCAACTATACTTAATTCAGATATGTTTTTTCCTTTTGAGCACAGACATTCTCAAAGTCATTCTGCTGCAGATATGTTTTATGAGGGAAAGGGTTAACAGAGTTCTGATAAACATTGTAGATGATATCGTCGGGTTGATCTTTAGCTCCACTTGCCACAAATATCGAGGGCTTGGCGTGAAACGGTTGTAACTAAAAACCTATTTTGAAAACTCTGGTTTAGGGACAATTTTGACCCCTTTGTAAACAATGCAAATTTAGGTGCCATTGCTCGGGCACCTAAGTTTCCATTGTTTACCAAGAAAATTGTTTTAACGCTTAAAAAGACTTGATGGCGAGGCGATTAACCTTGGTAAAAAAATAACAATTTCAGTTACAACCGTTTCACGCCAAGCCCTCGATATGCTACAATAGGGTTTTCTGAAGCATGCATTGAAAAAAAAAGTAAAAATATCTTACCATTGCTTGTTCTATTTTGTTATCAATTGCAACTGTACTGGAACCACTGAAAGTAGACAAAATATAAAACATCTTTAAAATATTGTCAGAAATTCATACAATTTGTCCTAGAATTCACCCGACAGATTTGTTCCAACAAAACATCAAATTCAGCAATTCAAGGATAACATAAAAGGAGCTGTTGTTGTTGTTGTCACATGATATTTAACTCTCTCCCACCTGCAGACACATTTTAATGATCTGCAGCAGATGTTTTTTTAAATCATTGTTGCAAAAGGAGAAATACTCATAATGAGCAATTTCTCCTTTTGGCATAATGTTTTCAAATCTATTCGATATTTATACTTTCATTTAAAGAAAGGTTCCATAATTCCTTAAAGACGATTTCCAACGAAGTCATGTTCTGCAGATTTGTTAGATCTATGTGTGAAAGGGTTTATAACCCATAATTAAAATATAATACAAGTTATTATAAGATCAATATAAAAGAGGACCTGTGACCAACACAGACCATGAACAGATTATAATTATGGTTTACCTTGCAATCTTGAGTTTTCTCCTCAGTAAGGGCGAGTTAACATGAACCAAGGTCATACTCATTTTGTCAAGGTCACACGTTTCTGATATCACAATTTTTATTAATATCCTCTCAGTGTATCACATGTATCAAGTCACATTTCACGAGCAAACCATCCAGTTCAACTGATTCTTGTTATTTCTTATACAATTTATAAACACATCTGATGGCAGAAAATATAAACAACGGAATATCAATTTCAATGTTTTGTTACATACAGTCCTTTGAAGGTAACTTATAATTATAATTCAGAGGTCCAGATAAGGAGGAGTTTTCAGCTCTTTTTCCCACAATTAACAGGGCTACATCTATCTACAATCAATGTTTTCATCTCAATTTAACCCTTTCCCTCATATAGACGCTTTCTGACGCCTCTACAGCAGACGGCTTTTTGAAAACATAGTGACAAAAAAAGAAATTGCACAAAACGTGCAATTTCTCCTTTTGCCACAATGTTTTCCACTTTTTGTCATAGGTTATCTATTCAATTGTGAATTTTTTTCTATTTTTTGACAAAATACTTTCAAAGTCGTCTGCTGCAGAATTGCTGTATGAGGGAAAGGGTTACATTATACTGGTGTCAAACATTTCCTCACTCAGCTCTTTCTATGTAATCAAATCTTTCACCTGATATGATATTTTTTGTCATTTTGATTGACATTTGCAAACAAGAGGGCCAAGATGGCCCTAAATCGATCACCTAATTGATAGTAAATTAGTAGCAAATATTTAACTGCAAATATCTGGGAAAATGTTATCAGGGAGTGTAAATGAAACTGCAAAGGAGTGGACACTTCTCAAGAAACAGCTTATCAGTAAAGGCCATTTATATCTTGAAATCTAACAAGAACTTTAATAAGAATGGAATTATAAAGTTTTTGTAATTTTGCACCTTTTCTGATGCCGCCTTGCTGCCCTGTTTTTCAACGAAATCAATATGGCTTCAACAGTTTATTTAGAGGGTCACTTAAGGAACATTTCTACCAAATTATCTTGCAATCGCACAAGTAGATTATGGAGGAAAAGGATTTTAAAATTTGGGTATTTTTCTCACTTTCTGATGCCGCAGCAACCAAAGTTATCAATGGAATTTAAATCTTTGAACAATTTTGAAAGAGGACCACCAAAGGAACATTCTTGATTCGTATTATATTTTCTTAAAATCAGACAAACACTTTCATAAAAATGGAATTTTGTCATTTTGTCATTTTGCCCCTTTTCTGATGCCGCCTGACTGCCATGTTTTTCGACCAAACAGTATGGCTTGAACAATTTTTATAGAGGGTCACCCAAGGAACATTTCTACCAAATTATATTTGAATCTGACAGGCAGATTCGGAGGAGAAGATTTTTAAAGTTTGGACATTTTGTCCCCTTTCTGATGCCGCAGCAACCAAAGTTCTCATTGGAATTTTAATCTTTGAACAATTTTGAAAGAGGACCACCAAAGGAACATTCCTGTGATGTTTTGTGGAAATTGGTCTATTGGAATGGTAAGAGTTGGTTGTCATTTGTAGCTAAAAGTTCAATTTACCCCTTTTGAGATGACGCCTGGTTGCTATGATTGTGTAACCAATCAAAACGCCTTAATCAAATTAAATAGAGGATCATTACAGTAAGATTCATATTATATTTTCTTAAAATCAGACAAGCACTTTCATAAAAATGGAATTTTCAAATTCTGTCATTTTGCCCCTTTTTTGATGCCGCCTGACTGCCATGTTTTTAGCCCAATCAGTATGGCTTGAACAATTTTTATAGAGGGTCACCCAAGGAACATTTCTACCAAATTATATTTGAATCTGACAAGCAGATTCGGAGGAGAAGATTTTTAAAGTTTGGACATTTTGTCCCCTTTTCTGATACCGCAGCAACCAAAGTTCTCATTGGAATTTTAATCTTTGAACAATTTTGAAAGAGGACCACCAAAGGAACATTCCTGTGATGTTTTGTGGAAATTGTTCTATTGGAATGGTAGGAGTTGGTTGTCATTTGTAGCTAAAAGTTCAATTTACCCCTTTTGTGATGACGCCTGGTTGCTATGATTGTGTAACCAATCAAAACGGCTTAAACAAATTAAATAGAGGATCATTACAGTAAGATTCGTATTATATTTTCTTAAAATCAGACAAGCACTTTCATAAAAATGGAATTTTCAAATTTTGTCATTTTGCCCCTTTTTTGATGCCGCCTGACTGCCATGTTTTTCGCCCAATCAGTATGGCTTGAACAATTTTTATAGAGGGTCACCCAAGGAACATTTCTACCAAATTATATTTGAATCTGACATGCAGATTCGGAGGAGAAGATTTTTAAAGTTTGGACATTTTGTCCCCTTTCTGATGCCGCAGCAACCAAAGTTCTCAATGGAATTTAAATCTTTGAACAACTTTGAAAGAGGCCAACCAGAGGAACAGTCCTGTGATGTTTCACGGAAATTGTCCTTGGAGTTTGGGAGGAGATGATGTTTAAAGCTAAAAGTTAACGCCGGACGGACGGACGGACGACGGACGACGGACGACGGACAAAAAGTGATCAGAATAGCTCACCTTGAGCCTTTGGCTCTAGGTGATCTAAAAAGGTAAAGCGTCTCCAAACTTTCATGTAAAATATTTAACAATTTATATTACACAATTGTATAATTATCTCAACTGATTTTTTTATTCACAGCTCGAAGATTTTGTTCATTTTCTGACTGAAATTCAATTTCTAGAGCAATAAATTTTCCATCTCGATCTATTTTATGCAGGTAGTTTCATGGTTTATGAAACCTTTAAATGTATATACATCCGGAATTTCATCAGGTTATCCCATCACTATCTGATATTATAGTAGTTTTTACTGTTAAAAATGGAAAATACTTATTCTTATTATCTAGATTTTTCTAAAGTGAGATAAATGTTGTGAGATTTACATTAACTCCATGAATTCACAACTAAAATCCAGTAAAACAGAAATGGAGCAAAAACAAGTTTATACCAGTATTACAGTGAACTGACTATAAGTACTGACTACAGACATCAATGGGTTTACCTATAATAACAGTTCTAGGAAAGCAAATTTGCCTCCTAATAAGATTTAACTGCATTTCCAAACACTTTGCAATGTAGGATTTCTCAGCTTTATGCAATCAGAACCTTCTTACAATAATTTCTGAACTCTCCCGTGACTGAAATCTTTTTCACCCTTTCCCATTGACGCTTTCTGGCGCCTCCGCAGAAGATCACTTTTGAAAAAGGAACAAGAAACCACTGAAGACAGTATAAGGCCGGATTGTCGGCAATTTGACTTGAAAATCGACAAACCAAGGTCAAGGTCAAAGTAACCATAGAAATCAATAGAACTAGTTACTGGTTACCTTCAGGCAAAGTTTGTAACCCTTTCCAGTGCTGAGATTTTGCCTCAACCTGAAACTTTAACCAAAATGTTGATGAACAGACGTCTGACAGACAATCGGCCAAAAATTGCTTGTAATGAGCAATTTTTCCATTAGCCACAATGTTTTCAATTCTATTTAATGCATAAACTTTCATTTATGGGGTTTTACCATATTTTTACCAGTTGTTGGCAAAGTCGTCTGCTGCAGATTTGTTGTATGTGGAAAAGGGTTAATTAAATGCATTAACATCACATGTATTTCAATGGATTATTATTTAGAACAACTCACTGTTTTTAAAACTCAAATGTATGAAGTGATCATTATTTGCACCTCAGCTCTCTACAATGGGATGTCATCAGTCAGTCAATTATCATTATAATTGTTAATTGGCTTAGATGCCATATCTATTGAAATATACTTCAATTAATGAACAGCAAGATTTTTCCCCCTCAAATATCACTTTCAAAGCTAAGACTTAGATGCCACTACACTCTAATAGTAGTGCACATTAAGTTCAGGGTAATTTTTATTCTTGCAATAATTACAAGAACATCTGACTATTTCTTTGAACATGCAATCATTAGCTCGTGCAAAACAAATTGTGTGTATAATTACCAAAAATTTACATAGAACTAATTTTATATGACTGAATGAAACTGTTTTGACACAATTTTGTGATACATCCAGTAAAGGCAAGAAAGCATTTGAAAACATCTATCATGTTTCTCATATAAGGCAAGTTCTCCTTACTTGTAGCCGAGCCCCGGTAGCTCAGTCGGTAGAGACGCCATTTTTCTTTCCGACGATTGACAAAAGTCAATGCGACATGCGTCATTCGTCTTCCACCAATGGGCTATGTCTATGTGGAAAAGCAGCCAGTTGCTTGGGAAGTTTGTTGTGTGGAGTACTGGTGTGAGAAAACCAGGAAATGCATGAGTAGGTGAACTGGCCGCCGTGATATAACTGAGAAATTGTTAAAAAACTGCGTAAAACCCCAATCAATCACTCAATCTCCTTACTTGTCACAATGTTTCCCAAAAGTTGTCTGCTATACAGATGCCTCAAAATACAACTGCAAATGGGAAAGGGTTAACAGTCATAAATTCCAAAATTGTCTTGGCATAAAGTAGATCATATTCCCCATAGAATTCAGTTCTAAGCAATAAAAGAGAATTTTTTTCAATTCATGCTCAACAATTAAAGACTTGAACCATTTCCCTTTTTAACCCTTTCCCTCATATAGACGCTTTCTGACGCCTCAGCAGCAGACAGCTTTTTGAAAACATAGTGACAAAAGAAGTAATTGCACAAAACGTGCAATTTCTCCTTTTGCCACAATGTTTTCCACTTTTTGTCATAGGTTATCCATTCAATTATGGAGAATTTCTATGTTTTGAAAAAATATGTTTAAAGTTGTCTGCTGCAGAATTGCCGTATGAGGGAAAGGATAAGACTTGCAGTTAACACTTTTTGAATACTCCGGATGTAAAAATGCATCGTAAAGGTTTCATACGCCCTGCATTAAAATGATGGTTAAATGATTGTCATCTAGACAGAATATAAAATTCTTTTTTTAAGCTGTGATTAAAATATATTGGTTCTGTAGCTCTGAACCCAAATCGTTTCTAAAATTTAGCAATTCTGAAAGGGCAACGCCAAACGAACACAATCCCAATGTTTGGTCAAAATTGGCCAAGTAGTTTCGGAGGGGATTGCATTTATAGAAATTTCACTCAGGTGAGCTAAAAGCACTAAAGTTATAACGAAATCACAGTTCACTAGAATATTTTTTTTGGTTAAATCCTACAATGGTTGTTTTATATTACCCATTATATAATAAAAGTATTAATAAGGAGAACATAAAAAAGTTTGCTTCCACACCACACCACATCCTTAGACCGTTAATTTCAACAAGATACTTGACGATTCCAAAAATTACAGTAATATCAACACCAAACCTCCAACTTGTAATCACTGAACTTTAACAAGGTTACATAACACTTTCAAAATAATAACAACCCTTATACAGGCACTTTTCACAAAATGACACATGGAGGCTGTCTGATTAAAGCAGAACTAGGATAATTGATGTTGATGTATATATGAATTAACAGATCTGAAGAGGTTTCAGTCTACCAGGATAGCAGTAAATTAGCTAAACACAGCTATATAACCTGTCAAATGTGTCAGCAATATAAAGAGTCAAGTCACACAAATTGTCCATGTCATACAAAAAAGAATCCTTTGGGACTTTGTGGCCAGGCCGAATTAAGATCCAGTTTTGAATATCTATGCAGATGTTTGAGCTGACATGCTATAGGAAAACCAGTCTTACGGGGTACGGTCAATAAAGAAAGATCTGCCTGTGCATCCTAGCTAAAAATTCAACTCCATATGTACATGCAGTAAGAAAATGGAGACTTCACCAAAGAAAAACACGAAAATATATATTGGGACCAAATCAGAAAAGTATGCAGAGGGAGGTGACAACTTATTAAACTAATTCAAATCCAACCAGTCTACATTATTATTAGGTCTCTTGCTTTTCTCAGTCTTGGAGAAATGAAGCTCTTCCATTGGCGAGACTTCGCTTTAGTTTTAATGTCAGGAGAATAAATCCATGTCTCGTTGATTATCACTAAATGGTCCAAGAATTTGTCATCTTCTCGACGTTATTGGTTAAGTAATTTCCTTGATGCATCTTCTGGTTTTCATTTGTGAGTAAGCGAGGTTTCCATCTCAACTGACCTTTATATATATAAACTCACTGATAACTGTAGCCAGTTACATAACCGTTACACCACGCATGACAGCACTCTCATAGGCACCTTAATTGCTGTGACTACAATGTCATGTCCATAGATGTTTAACTGCCTCCCCCTCTCATCTACAAGTGAAGTTGTTCCATCTTGGAAACTAAGATCCCATTCAAAAATATGCATTAAGGCCTTTTCTTCACTTTCATATGCTGTATTATTTTATATGTTTGGTTTTGTGAAAATCTAAGCCGACAACATAATTTATTAATTGCGCAAATCTCTCGTGACTCAGTGGTGCTATAGTGCGCAGTCAGTAGTAACATTCAATGGTTCGTTATTTATAAACAGCAACATGAATGTAATTGTAGAAGTTTTGTAGTATCGACTAAATTGGCGATGTCAATTAATAAACAGTCATTTATAGAGACTTTCCATATTTATTCCTAGAAGTTTTGAAAGTTGTCTGCTGCTGAATTGTTGTATGTGGGAAAGGGTTATCTAGGCTTGTTCAAACCAATATATATTTTTTGAAAAATCATTGCCTGTGGACTACAAAGAAGGTTTATTTGATATATTTTCACTCCTCTCATCTTTATACTTTAACCCTTTCTCTCATACGACAATTCTGCAGCAGACGACTTTGAACATATTTTGTCAACAAATAGAAAATCTCTATAATTGAATGGATAACCTATGACTAAAAGTGGAAAACATTGTGGCAAAAGGAGAAATTGCTCACTATGTTTTTAAAAACCCGTTTGCTGCAGAGCCGTCGGAAAGCGTAAATGAGGGAAAGTGTTAAAGAACACAATGACTGATTGATTGATTGATTTAAGGGTTTGCAAACGCCGTTTTCAACAAATCTTTAGTCATTTCACAGCGACCAGTTCATCTACTGACATGTGTTTCCTGGTTTTCCCACACCAGTACACCACACAACATACTTTCCAAGCAAACACAATCTGAGAAATGGGTATTATTTTCTCAATTTCTATAAATGTGCATCACGGAGCCATGAAATTATATTACTTGGCAATAAAGAGCAAGTAAATTTAAAATAAAGTGATAAAATATCTATAAAACTTATCTTGGTTTTTTCTACATGACTGATTTTCTATGTGAAGCTTTCAAAAGAACTATCATAACAATGTTAAATATAATCTTTTGGGGACAGAGAAAATTGGTAATAGCTAAATTTGTTATGAATTCTTTTTTTCTGTCAGTGAATGGAAAAGTTTAAGTATGAGGAACAGACATAAGACAGATCTTATAGGCAGATTGAGAAAACATAAAAAAAATCTAAGCCTCCATTTTTATCCCTTTCCCACATAAAGATGCTTTCTGAAGCCTTTACAGCAATTTCTCCATAAACTGACGATTGAGGGAAGCGTAGGGTGACATAGTTACCGTTTTGCTCTCGACATCAGACTGCCTCCAGAAATAAGCAGCATATCTGTGTGAACTTCCATTTTTATCCAGGAATTATTGAAGTTTTATCCTGGGAAAGTGCTATTAACTTATTCCTGTACCAAGTTAATTAGTAATATTTCTTTAGTGATTTTATATTACAGTTGCACAGTTGCAGTAACTTTCCAGGGCAGTAACTTTACCAAATTGCTTTTACTTGATTCACCTTGATAGTACTATATATATATATAGATGCTTCTGCAGCAGAAACATTTTGAAAATATTGTGGGATAAGAAGAAATTCTCTTGATTTAACCGTTTCTCTCATACGACAATTCTGCAGCAGACGACTTTGAACATATTTTGGCAAAAAATAGAAAATCTCTATAATTGAATGGATAACCTATGACTAAAAGTGGAAAACATAGTGGCAAAAGGAGAAATTGCACGTTTTGTGCAATTTCTTCTTTTGTCACTATGTTTTCAAAAAGCCGTCTGCTGTAGAGGCGTCAGAAAGCGTCTATATGAGGGAAAGGGTTAAAAGATCATATGTGTGTACGTATTATTTGTTGGTGGAAGGAAACAGTTTGAAGACTTTTGAAATAAAATGTTCAGAGCAGAGACGAGCTCTGGCAGCCAACTTGTGCAGCTGAGCGGAATATTGTGAACAATTTTAGATGTGGGCCGCCTCATTTAGGATCATTCCTCGGAAATTATTTTGAAATCAGATCTGTGGTTTCAGAGACGGAAATTTAAACAAATGACATGGAAAATATCTACTAATAAAAGGATAATTATTAAATAGAATAAATTGTTGTGGCAAAAAGCTATCTGCTGCAAATATGTCAAAATGTGTCTGCATTTTGAGATGGGTTAATATTCCAACAATACAAGTCTTATGATGTTGTCCTTGTCAATATGTAAACATTCCAATAACTGCAAGCACTCAATCTAGATCATTTATATTCCTTTGACAAATTATGGCTACTTCTAGAGCAACAACAGAAAAATTAGGTCACAAACACAGCCATATCACCAGATATCAAAATAAGATTATGTCAATATCTCAATAATTACTTTCAAATATCAAAACCCTATCTGTTTTCCCATCAATTACAAACATAGCAACAGTCAATAATATTTACAGGTATTTATTTTCAAACAAAATGGTAGAGTTGTGACTGGAATATTCTGGTTGAATAGTCCATAGGGAGGGTTCCATCAACTATAATAAATCAATTGTTAGGTTACCAGGGCTTGAATAACAACCCATCACCAACATTATTAACTTCCTGAAACTTTATGAGACTGTGAATGCTATTAATATTTAGATATCATCAACCAAATGTATTTTGAAGTATCTGCAGCATCCTGATTCTTTGAAGACATTATGGCAAAAGGAGAAATTGGTTAGTACATGTATTAATGAATCTTATTCAACCACAATGTTTTTAGCCTTATTCAATCACAGGGACTTGCTCCTCTAAAAATAGATACAAGAGAAAGTTGATGCAAGGCATCAATGTCGCCGGAAAAGACTGCATTGATTTATTTATGTATTCTTGACTTTCCTTAGTCTATTCAAACATCAGGAACGTTGAAATGAAAACATTTGCTTATAAATTTTATATTCATACCTATACATTAGGGTATCTATAAAACATTAACGAAATGTGTACATATTTATCTTGGCTTAAATTTAATTTTGCTGTTGTTACTTATTTAAATAATAGTATTCATTCATATAATTTCAATGTTTGTCAATCTTATTCGAATCACAAGGTAAATATCCTGATATTGCTTTAAAGGGAGGTAATTTGAAGAAAACATTTAAAAGTCTTCAAAAGGAGAAATATATCAGCATTACCGTCTACAGTTTAAATTGTTCTATTGTTTGTGGATTTAAAAATGTTCTTTTTTTCTTATTTCTACATGTACAACGAAATATTGCGGCTTCTCTTTGACGCTTTGCGTCAAACATTCGTCTTGTACTTGTCTAAAATAAAATAATATCACTCGCTTTTTCATATCGAAATGCGCATGCGCGAAAATCGATGTTAAAGGTCACGAAACTACACAACAGAATAGGGTCTATATTTAGCTTAGAAACAGTTCCTACTTTAGATATTCATGGATTAACATTATTAAATGAATTCTACACAAATCAAGACATCTCTTTGAACATGAAAACAACATTTAGTAAGTTAAAATTGCTATTAAAAGGAGAATCCGAAATTGACCTCAATGATGACACATAAGAGCCTGCATTAGGGGGTGTTGGTTCATGTCTTGAAGGGACCACTTTTGTCTTCGTAAATAAGACAAAAACTTAAATGCGAGTGAAATAAAAAAACCTGCAAACATTAAAAAATCGGAATATTTATTTCATTTTAGATGTGTCATTTATTAGTGTTCGTAAACAACCACAATTGTAATATGTTCAAATCATCTAGATTTGTTTCTTTCTAATAATAAGCCGCCCTCCCATGTGATTTCCGAAAACCTATTAAAAATAGAAGTCGCAGGCTTCTGCCCGGCGACTAATGACCTATTCTATGCATAGATATTAACAAGGGTGCATGGACACAGTTTTCTGGGTCGCCTCGCTGCAACTCATTTTATTCGAAGCATACAAACAAATATATGAGTTTGAAGTAGGGAATCGATCAATAATGCTTTTCTCTATTGAACTATACCAAAATAATTTTTTTTTTTCTCCCTACGTATGTTAATTCCTATGAAATATTCGCGAATTTGACAAAAGGACAACAACCTGGACCAAAAACGAAAGTACTTCTATCGACATTTCGGAATGGTTTAGTTCTTTTCGTTGCAGTAATTGTCAGTGATATTGCGATTATTTTTCAAAGAAACATTTCGGAATGATTCGGTAGCAGGTACTTTCGATCAATAATGCTTTTCTCTATCGAACTATACCAAAATAATGTTTTTTTTTTTTCTCCCTACGTATGTTAATTCCTATGAAATATTCGCGAATTTGACAAAAGGACAACAACCTGGACCAAAAACGAAAGTACTTCTATCAACATTTCGGAATGGTTCAGCTCTTTTCGTTGCAGTAATTGTCAGTGATATTGCGATTATTTTTCCAAGAAACATTTCGGAATGATTCGGTAGCAGGTACTTTCGATTTTGGACAAATTCACGTTCGATATATTTTGGTATAGTTTGATAGAGAAAAGTATTATTGATCGATTCTGTACTTCAAATTCAAATATTTGTTCGGATACTTTGAAAAAAATGAGTTGAAGCGAGGCGACCCAGAAAACTGTGTCCATGTCTAGTAATGCATAGAGTAGGTCAAATCTATTTTTAGAGGAGCAAGTCCCTGTGATTCAATAATTATACCTTTACCTCCAAAGGCATTTTCAATGTTTGTCTTGATATTTTGTTAAAATCAGTCTCTGATTTGTTTCAGTGGGAAAAGGATAAATATTGATAGACAACTTTTACACCCACAGATTTGTCAACATTTTGAACACATCCAGGGAAAAGGGGAAATGGTTCAAAATGAGCGATTTCTTCTTATCATGTTTTCCAACTTTGTTTAAACTCATCTGAAATTTTATTATTATTTTTATTTTTCCAGCCGATATAAAACCATTATCCAGAGATATTATCTGAGCATGCAGCCACCTCTAAAAATATCTTAACCCTTTTCCACATACAACAAAACTGCAGCAATCTTGGAAAAAAACACTGAAAAGCTCTATAAATACAAGCATATTACTGAAAAGAGTTGAAAAAATTGCGGTAAAAGAAGAAATTGCTTGTTTTGAGCAATTTCTACTTTTGTCACAATGTTTTCGAAAGTTGTCTGCTGCAGAGGTGTCAGAAAGCGCCTGTAAGTGGAAATGGGTTGAACAGGTAGTTTAGGGAATAATCTAAGGTGCAATGAACTTATTATTCATTAACCCTTTCCCTCATATAGACGCTTTCTGACGCCTCTGCAGCAGACGGCTTTTTGAAAACATAGTGACAAAAGAAGAAATTGCTCAAAACAAGCAATTTCTCCTTTTGCCACAATGTTTTCTACTTTTAGTCATAGGTTATCCATTCAATTCTGGAGATTTTCTATTTTTTCACAAAATATGTTCAAAGTCGTCTGCTGCAGAATTGTCGTATGAAAGGAAAGGTTTAACCCTTTCCCACATACATATGCTTTCTGAAACTTCTGCAGCAAACCCCCCTTTTGAAACGTGGCAAAAGGATATATAATTCTTATTTGTTTTGAGCAATTTCTTCTTTTGCCACAATGATTTTAAAAAAATCCCCCAGTAAATATAACATAATTTATCGAGATTTTGCATGTTTATGCCTTGATTTTTTCAAAGTTGGCTGGTGCAGATTTGCTGTATGTGGGATTTTTTTGTTTGTTTGTTTGGAGTTTAATGCCGCTTTCAACAGCTTTGGTCATATCACGGCGGTCAGTGCACCTACCCATGTTTTCCTGGCTTTCCCACACCAGTACTTGCACAACATTCTTTCGAAGCCACTGACTACTTTCTCACATAAATCAGGTGAGAGGCAATGGGAAAAATCGCCCGAAAGAATGTTCGCCTCAACCCGTGGCTGTATGTGGGAAAGCTAGTTTAATGTAAAGTGCATTGAACTCTTGAATTGTATCATATCATGAAAAGATAAAATGTTCAATGTCTGATAATGGTTGACGTCCATGTTCATCATAAACTGACCCCAAGTAACACCAATTAGCAGTTACTATCATGATCCTTGATTCTAATTAATCTCACATAACATAATTATACATAATTATGTTTTAACCCTTTCCCTCATATAGGCGCTTTCTGATGCCTCAGCAGCAGACGGCTTTTTGAAAACATAGTGACAAAAGAAGAAATTGCTCAAACGAGCAATTTTTTCCTTTTGCCACAATGTTTTCCACTTTTAGTCATAGTTATCCATTCAATTATAGAGATTTTCTATTTTTTGATCAAATATGTTCGAAGTCGTCTGCTGCAGAATTGTCGTATGAGGGAAAGGGTTAACCCTCCCTAAAATTCCAACTTATATTAACAAATCTGCAGCAGACGAGTTTGAAAAGTCTCAGCAACAATTTAAAACTCTCTAAAAATGAAAGTATATATATATATATATATAATGTAAAAAATATTGAAATGGAATAGATTTGAAAACCTTGTGTCAAAAGGAGAAATTGCTCATTAAATGACATTTGGCATAATATATTCAAAAGGCATCGATCTGCAGCAGAGCATCTGTAGGAAAGGGTTATTCTCACATGATGTTTGTTTTATTTGTTTTATTCGTTAATGCAGCTTTCAACATTATTTCAGTTATATCACGGCGACAGCTAGTTCACTCAATATTCATGATCCCTGGGTAAACAAACCAGTACTAGGCTAGACTATAATGGAGTGCTCCGCGGAGCATGTGTGTCACCTGCCACCTGCTCATTGAAAGTGTGACGAAAAAGTGTGATGGACAGACCGACGGACAGACAGATGCCGGACAAATAAAAAAGTAATCCTTAAGTGCCTACCATGCTACGCAGGGTGACACAAACAAGAGCTGTCGGAGGACAGCGCGCTCGACTACAGGCCGCTTATTCACATAAAGCACTATTTCATTATATTGCACTTAAGTACTATTAAATCATATTATATACTCTATATGTAAAAGCAACTGAATAGATATACATACATTTAAATATAATTTAAAAATAAAATTTCCTAAGTCAATCAAGGGCCATTACTCCATATTTAGGATACAATGGAGTTATCTAACCTAATTGTACGATGGTCCTTAACAAATATGTGAAGTATGAAGTGATTTGAATGATGTAACTTTAACGTTGAGCTAAATGCAAATGTTAAAACTGACTGAGTCCAAAATTAGCAAAACTTAAAAAAAAGGTTTTCCTAATGTTTGACACCATGCAAAACCCGTTTGATATGTTGAAGAATTATATTTGATAAATAAATGATCACAATTAGAAAGAAATGTAACCAAAAATTAAGAATTTATCTAAAATTCTCAAAATCAAACAAAAATCATGTTTTTTACCCCCTAAAAGTCACACTCAGCATCTTCAACATACAATGTGAAGAAAGGTATTACATGTAATTATATTCCAAATATGGAAGCCCTAACACAAGTACTTATTTAGAAAATTTGAAAATTAAATGAAAAAGCCAACTAATGCCCTAAAACTTTAACCACCCAAAAGCATGTGTTTTACCGCAAACAGAAGGTCACACTCAGCATCTTCAGCATATAATATGAAGAAATGTATTAAATGTAATTATTTTCCAAATATGAAAGCCCTAGCACAAGTACTTATTCAGAAAAAGTTAAAAAATAAAATAAAATCCTACTTGCCCCAAAACTTTAACCAGCATCTTCAGCATATAATATGAAGAAATGTATTAAATGTAATTATTTTCCAAATATGAAAGCCCTAGCACAAGTACTTATTCAGAAAAAGTTAAAAAAAAATAAAATAAAATCCTACTTGCCCCCAAAACTTTAACCACCGAAAATCATGTTTTTTACCCCAAAAAGAAGGTCACACTCAGCATCTTCAGCATTCAATGTGAAGAAAGGTATAAGATGTAACTATATTCTAAATATTAAAGCCCTAGCACAAATTCTTATAGAGAAAAATTAAAAAATTAAATGAAAATGCCAACTTGCCCTAAAACTTTAACCACCCAAAATCATGTCTTAATTTTACCCCAAAAAGAAGGTAAAACTCAGAATCTTCAGCATACAATATAAAGAAAGGTATTAGATGTAATTATATTCCAAATATGGAAGCCCTAGCACAAGTACTTATTGAGAAAAAAAAAATAAAATAAAAAAATCCAACTTGCCCTAAAACTTTAACCCCCGAAAATCATGTTTTTTTTCCCAAAAGGAAGGTCACACTCAGCATCTTTAGCATTCAATGTGAAGAAAGGTATAAGATGTAACTATATTCCAAATATGAAAGCCCTAGCACAAATACTTATGAATGAAAATCCAACTTGCCCTAAAACTTTAACCGGATGCCGACGGAGACGCCGACGCCGGGGCGAGTAGTAAAGCTCTCATATTCTTCGAATAGTCGAGCTAAAAAGTGCCTTGCCCAAGGGCACTCCACCATGACCGTCGTGCCGCGACTGCTCACATGATATGTAAGCATGTTTTAACATCATTCTTATAATTCTCTCTCCTTTCAACTTGTTGAATCATCAGGAAAGTAGACAGATCACTTAAGTATCTTTGGGAAATGTAATTGCTCATGTATTTACAACATCGATTTTTGTTATATTTTTTCTGTAAACCCCTTACCTACATCAACAAATCTGAAGCAGACAACTTTGAAAATGTTCAGACTAAATCATGGTAAATCTCTCTAACTGAATCAAATCATTATTGTTGAACTTGGCTAAAGGAGAGAAATTTCTCATTCATGAGCACTTTCTCCTTCTACCACAACGTTTTCAAAAGATGCGTCAAAATGCTTCTGCACAGAAGAAAGGTTTAAATTAACAAATGTCTAAATTTAAAATAAATACAGCGGTCACAGACCTTACAAGCTCCTGTTCACCCTTTCCCGCATATAACATATCTGCAGCAGATGATTCGAAAATGTTTATTAAAAAGTATGGAAAATCTCTATAATTGTAGATTTAATCACTGACAAATGTTGAAAACATTGTGGCAAAAAGAAGAAATTTCTCATAACAAATTGCTTGTTTTAGCAATTTCTACTTAAGTCGCAATGTTTTCAAAAGTCGTCTGCTGCAGAGGTGTCAAAAAGTGTCTTTAGGTGGGAAAGTGTTAATAATGGCATTATGACCTTTATAATACTAAAAAGCCGTTATTGCTTATTTTTAGGATTCTACTATTTCCATTTGGTGACATAATGGGTACACGTACATAATGGTCTTATTACTGCATTTCTTTCATAATAAAAGCAGAAAAGGATTAAAATTATATACTTAAAACTACCACATTAAATATAAAACCTAATTCGGCTTAAAAACCAGGAGGCGACCTTCAATTTAACCACTTAATCCCTTTCCCACTTGCTAACACATTTTGTCGCACAATGTTTTCAACTCTATTTAATAATCAAACTTATATTTAAAGAAATTGTTCACATTTTTGGGCAAAGAGGTCTTTTACCTGTAATTTTCAACACATAAATATGTTATGCCTTTATCTATATAAGGCCTTTAAGACTCCATTTTACTTTGAACTGTTAGTATTTGGCAAAATCATACTCACAGCTATATATAGCTAGCTAGCTCGAGTTGTATAAAACAGTGTGGTCATTGACCTATCTGTACAGAAATGACCTCTATGAATTTATCCATCTAGATAAGGGGCTTATTTCATGTTCTAAAATCCTTATCTGATCTCCGAACCCCTGTGTTGTGGGTACTCAAAAGAAGTTTCAGCGAATCAATTTGTTCAGGTACCAACAACAGTGTTTAACCCTTTCCCTCATATAAACGCTTTCGGACGCCCTTGCAGCAGACGGCTTTTTGAAACATAGTGACAAATGAAGAAATTGCACAAATCGTGCAATTTCTCCTTTTGCCACAAAGTTTTCCACTTTTAGTCATAGGTTATTTCAAGTTTGTAACCCTTTCCAGCGCTGAGATTTTGCCTCAACCTGAAACTTTAACCAAAATGTTGACGGACAGACAGACGGACGGACATCGCCAATCTATAGACCGGAATTGCTAGAGCAATCGGCCAAAAACTTCCATAAAAGATAGCTTAATTGTAAAATAAAGTTGAAAACAATGTTGCCAAAGGAGAAATTGCTTATCATGAGCAATTTCACCTTTGGCCACAATGCTTTCAAAAGTTGTCTGCTGCTATTGCGTCAAAATGTGTCTGCAGGTGGGAAAGGGTTAACATTGTATACAGCAGGATCAGGGTTTTTAGATGGTTGGAAGAGTTAGGGCAAAGAACTTTTGTATTTACTTTACAGATCAGCTGCTAATGTCAGCAACACTTATTGGTGAACTGGTAAACATGACCACAGAGAATCTGGGACCTCAGTAAACGATCACGCATTATTATCATGTCATTGGTGAAATGAACTCATTGTGCTGATTAAGCTATTCCAAATGTAACAACAATTCAGTGTTTACATATTCAGATACAACCCTGTCCAATGATAATCTGCTTAACCCTTTCCCTCATATAGATGCTTTCTGACGCCTCTGTAGCAGACAGCTTTTTGAAAACATTATTATTAAAAAGTGGCAAAAGAAGAAATTGCTCAAAACAAGCAATTTCTCCTTTTGTCACAATGTTTTCCACTTTTAGTGAATGGATAACCTATTTGTTTACAAAATACGTTCAAAGTTGTCTGCTGCAGAATTGTCATATAAGGGAAAGGGTTAAAGCTTATTTATAAACAAGTATAATATTATAATCTCTTTGACTTCGCAAAAACGACAAGAATGGACTGATCCCAGTCTATTTTTAACAAAATTGCAGCTCTCTTATACTGTTGCCATAAATGGTTCCATGATAATTGCACTAAATTAAGATGATCTGATTGCCTATTATATATCATTTATAAATTCTTTAATGACAATATAATGATCAGGCTTTACATTGAGGCACAGATTGATGAAACACAGGTTTGACTGTGTAACCCTTTCCAAGCTATAGATGCATTTTGATGCATCTGCAGCAGAAGACTTTGAAAAAACGATGCTTTGCATGGGGAAAAATAATGCATGGCAGACTACAGCAAAATTGAATAAATTGTAGGAAAAGGTGAAATGGTTTCATTCCCATGTTTTCCATCGTCATCTGCATTAACAAGAGGGCCATGATGGCCCTTGAATCGCTCACCTGATTTTTTTTTTTTTCACTTTAGCTATATAAGCCTCGCCCCCTGGCAGCCATAGTTTCCGACCAATCAACTTGGCTTGAAGGAATCTGATAGAGGGTCACCCTAGGAACATTTCTACAAAATTATTTGAAAATCGGCCAGATACTTTTGGAGGAGAAGATTTTTTAAGTTTTCACTATAGCCATATAATGCAAAATAGCCCTGCCTACTGGCGGCCATGTTTTTTGACCAATCAACATGGCTTGAAGGAATCTGAAAGTGGGTCATCCAAGGAACATTTCTACAAAATTATTTGAAAATCGGGCTGACACTTTTGGAGAAGAAGATTTTTTAAGTTTGCACTATAGCCATATAAGGCAAAATAGCACCCCCCCCCCCCCTGGCGGCCATGTTTATCGACCAATCAACATGGCTTCAAGGAATCTGATAGAGGGTCACCCAAGGAACATTTCTACAAAATCTTTGAAAATCGGCCTGACACTTTCGGAGGAGAAGATTTTTTAAGTTTTCACTATAGCCATATAAGGCAAAATAGCCCCGCCCCCCTGGCGGCCATGTTTTTTGACCAATCAACATGGCTTGAAGGAATCTGGTAGAGGGTCATCCAAGGAACATTTCTACAAAATTATTTGAAAATCTGCCAACCAGTTTGGGAGAAGAAGAATTTTGAAGTTTTTTTCGTTTCGTTGCCATGGAAACAAGAATTCTGCATGGATCCCAAAAAATTTGAAGAAATTCTGGTGAGGTCATTAAGAGGATGCTTTCTGTGAAGTTTCATCCCAATTGACCCACTGGTTACTGAGGAGAAGATGTTGAAGATTTTTTAAGTTTATACTTTGGCCATATAAGGCAAAATAGCCCCCGCCCCCTGGCGGCCATGTTTTTCGACCAATCAACATTGCTTGAAGGAATCTGATAGAGGGTCACCCAAGGAACATTTCTACAAAATTATTTGAAAATCGGCCTGACACTTATGGAGGAGAAGATTTTTTAAGTTTTCATTATAGCCATAAAAGGCAAAATAGCCCCGCCCCCTGGCGGCCATGTTTTTTGACCAATCAACATGGCTTGAAGGAATCTGATAGAGGATCACCCAAGGAACATTTCTACAAAATTATTTGAAAATCGGCCTGACACTTTTGGAGGAGAAGATTTTTTAAGTTTGCACTATAGCCATATAAGGCAAAATAGCCCCGCCCCCCCCTGGCGGCCATGTTTTTCGACCAATCAACATGGCTTGAAGGAATCTGATAGAGGGTCACCCAAGGAACATTTCTACAAAATTATTTGAAAATCAGCCTGACACTTTCGGAGGAGAAGATTTTTTAAGTTTTCACTATAGCCATATAAGGCAAAATAGCCCTGCCCCACCTGGCGGCCATGTTTTTCGACCAATCATCACGGCTTGAAGGAATCTGATAGAGGGTCATCCAAGGAACATTTCTACAAAATTATTTGAAAATCTGCCAACCAATTCGGGAGAAGAAGAATTTTGAAGTTTTTTCGGTTTCGTTGCCATGGAAACCAGAATTTTGCATGGATCCCAAAAATTTGAAGGAATTCTGGTGAGGTCATTGAGAGGATGCTTTCTGTGAAGTTTCATCCAAATTGACCCACTGGTTACTGAGGAGAAGAAGTTGACGCACGACGCACGACGCACGCCGGACAAAAGGCGATCACAATAACTCACCTTGAGCAAAGCTCAGGTGAGCTAATAAAAGGGTTTAAATGAATCAAAAGTTGTACTGATAACCACCAGGTTGCATTGAACCTTGTGTACTGGTACTTCTCTGTAAGTTTGTGACCTTGACTTATAGCTGTACAGGAAAAATCTTTTGTTATTAATTTGTCAACAAATAGGAGTTACCTGGTTGTTTGTAACACATGGAAGATTTAGTTCAAAGGGTCAATCACAGAACTATCAACCCTTTCCCTCATACAGCAAATCTGCAGCAGACGACCTTGAAAATGTCTACTCAAAACTGTAGACAATCTCTGTAATTGTAGGTACATATAAATTACTGAAAAAAGTTAAAAACCTTGTGGCAAAAGATGAAATTGCTCAAAATACAATTTCTCCTTTTGTCACAAAGTTTTCAAAAGTCGTCTGCTGCAGATGTGTCAGAATGTGTCTACTAGTGGGAAAGGGAAATTGTGATCTGTGTAGAACAGAGCGGAACAAGATTGAGCTGCAATGTGAAAGTTAATCCAAGTGGATCTTCACTGATCCCACATACCCCTAGTGTGAGGATGGCTCACAATATGTGTTTACTTTTTATGAGAGTTTTACCTTGACACCTGAGTCACCCCGCTTATAATAATATCATCATTCTAAAGGTCAACATAGGGTAAAATGTTATATTTCATAAGCATGAGTTAAAATCCTGTCATTTCACATACATTAGGTTTGAGCTGCTTCTTGCAAAAAGCCTTTAAGGGGGTCCTGTTGCATTTCCTTTTTTAACCCTTTCCAACCTGCAGACACATTCTGACACATTTGAAGCAGAAAACAATTCACTTATTGAGATATTCCATATTTTTTCCTAGATAATTTTTAGTTGTCTGCTGCAGATTTGTTGTTTTTTGGGAAATGCTAGTGAACCCAGATGGGCTAATTGCATCTTGCTATTCATCAGCAGTAAGACCTATTGCTCTCCCAACAGTGAAGATTCTGGTGAGACAGTGCCTATAAGCTGGCTTCCCTGAGCCTCTGCAGCAGACAACTTTTGAAAACATTGTGACAAAAGGAGAAATTGCTCAACACTATTTTTTTTGCATGATTGCATGTTTTCAAAGTCGTCTGTTCAAATTTATTGTATATGGGAAACGGCCGACTCTTGAGATTGTCAACATGGATAAAATGTTGACAAAGTCGTCTTCCACAGATTTATTGTAATGTTGGAAAGGGTTATATAGTACATCTGGTAAGTTATACACAGTGTATAAAGATGTCTGCAGTAAGAAGTGCAGCGTAGCCCTTGCCTACATGAAACAAATTTGCAGCAGACAACTTTGAAAATATATCCCCGTCAAAAATATTGGAACGATCAGACTTGTCCTCCGAGGCATTCCCCTTACTCACTGGCAGTCATGCCTAAGTTCTAATTATTTAACAGCCATGTTCCAGTTTTTCTTATAAAATAATAGGGTTTATATTATTGGTTCCAATTTTATATATCATCTCTGATTGCTTTTTAACCTCCCATTATTGTGGTTGACCAAGGTTCAGTAAATATCTATTTTGTAAAGTGTAATAATTGAGTACAGCTGAAGACATTGTGGCAAATGGAGAATTTGCTCACAATGTTTCTAAGCATCATCTGCTGCAGATGCATTGAAATGTGTCTGCAAGCAGGAATGGCTTGTCATCATGATGACCTTCTCAGATAAACAAGCATTAACCTCTGTAATTCAACTCCAAGCTATGGAAAACCAACACTATAGCTATGGAGCATTTGCCACCAGTGAAATAGACTCAAATTAACCTGTACATTTACACTGCTTGATCTGGAACTCGATCATTTACCAATTAAACACAAAAAGATTTAAAAAACTTCTTACAAGCATGGTGGCCATTGAGATAATAACATTGGATGAGATTGCATAACTTATCTTCACCCTTTCGATTATACAACAAATATTGTTTTTCTTTGGCTCAATGTATTAGTTACAAAACAGACAAACAGCAACTGTAATTGTAGACACATGCTGCAATTCTTTCAAGTATAAGAAAAGTGTAATTCTGGTGTTAGTGGAGAAAAAATGCAAGCCACACCAAGGCCATGTAATTATATTGTTTTTTTTTCAAAAGGTTAAAATGACCATCACTCAATACACAGCTGACCATAGGGTGTCAAAATTTAGAACTTATAGAATGGATTTAAACCAACACCCTCCAAATAACCCAGCCAGAAATAGCTTAAGGAACGAATCCATTCGGATAAAACTGGTTCAATTGTGTGCCGAAATCAGCTGTTTTTCAATGTTACCACAGACTAGTAATGGATTTAAACCAACACTCTCCAAATAACCCAGCCAGAAATAGCTTACAGAACAAATCCATTGGGATAAAACTGGTTCAATCGTGTGCCGACATCAGCTGTTTTTCAATGTTACCACAGACTAGTCATGCCTGATACCAAACAGGTCAACGTCCTTTTAAAGATGATGTCAATATTGTTGCCTTGAGGTTTGCAAGGTCAGTGAGAATGTTCAGATACTTATCCGGAAAATATTGGAAACTTCCTTGAAATGAAAGTAAAATAATTGAACAGAGTTGAAAACATGGTGACAAAAGGAGAAATTGCTTGTTTTGAGCAATTTCTCCTTTTGTCGCTAATTGTTTTCAAAAAGCTGTCTGCTGCAGAGGCATCAAAAAGCGTCTATATGAGGGAAAGGGTATATAATTAGTTGCATTAACATTACAGATTATATCAAATCTACAGAACTAGAAACTAAATTTCTGTAATGGGGGAGCTAGCTACTATAGAAAGTTCCATGCCAATATATTATGAATTTCATATCACCCAGAGCTCTAGATAAAGGGTATTTTGCATGTTCTAAAATCCTTATTTGACCCTCTAACCCTATGTTGTGGGTACTCAAAAGAATCGTACGATTCTGTTGAGTACCCACAACATAGGGATTTCTTGGATTGTAAGAGAGATATTGTGGGGAAAGCAGCTGTTTACCCCTCCTTATCTGGACTTCTGATCACCCATTTCAGTATTATACAACCAATAGCAGAGAATATTGAAAATATCTGGGCAAAAATATGGAAAATTTCTATAAATGAAAAACATTGAGGCAAAAGGAATGATTGTTCATTGTGAGCAATTTCTCCTTTTGCAACAATGTTTGCTAAAGTCGTTTGCTGCAGAGAGACATAAAAAATGCATGTCTGCAGGTTTAAGAGTAAACAATATCTTTTATTTGCTGTAAGTATGTTTACTTTTATGATCAAAGCTATTTATGCACTTGTGAACATGCTCTTTAATCCATTGATCCAATTACAACACTTCAAAACCTCTTGCAAGACATTTCATGTTTCACAATACAGAATCAACAGCTGACTCAAGCTATAAGAAAATCAACCTAAGGGCATTTGGAGTTGTTGAGCCTGATCTAACTCTGCACTGTTCACAAATTGGTTTTCAACTCTATTTAACCCTTCTCTCATATAGACGCTTTCTGATGCCTCTGCAGCAGTCGGCTTTTTGAAAACAAAGTGACAAAAGAAGAAATTGCACAAAACATGCAATTTCTCCTTTTGCCACAATGTTTTCCACTTTTTGTCATAGGTTATCCATTCAATTAATGGATAACCTATGTTTTGACAAAATACGTTCAAAGTCGTCTGCTGCAGAATTGTCTTATGAGGGAAAGGTTTAACAGTACCAATTTCTTTTATAGAAATTTTTCAAATTTGTGCACACATGTTTTCAATGTTGAAGATTATGTTGTATCTGGGAAAGGGTCAACACTCTAGCAGGTTGTTGGTTCAGGTTAATAAGAGATATACAGGGGGTGGGGGTGGGGGTGGGGGTGGGGGTGGGGGGGAGAAGACCTGTTCACTGTCAAGAATTGGGTAAGGTTGTTCAGTTCATTATAACCCAAACCCAACAGTGAGTACCTGGTGCAATACCATTATACTTAGTTAGGCAAGAGATCACAAGCTATTATTGGGGTCACAAAGTAAAGTTGTCTATAATTAGTAAGAGGTTGTATCATCTAGGTTTTTAACCAAGTTCCAACCCAGACATCAAATCCCATAGAGATCAAACATGAAAAGGAATTAAAGGCATTCTCCGCCATTGATTTGCAGAATTTGTTTTGACAAATTTTGATATTAGAAAGTGGTACATGTACCTTAAATTGTAATGCCAACAATGGAAAACATTTCGAGTGATACTTCAAACTTTCAATCAATATCAGAATCATGTAAACAAAAATTAAATCATACTTTGATTTTTAACATACTTTCTTCCCTCATACGACAATATGCAGCAGACGACTTTCGATATATTTTGTTAAACAAGAGGGCCATGATGGCCCTGGATCGCTCACCTTAATTATACAATGTACTGCAATGCAAAACACATCAAGACAATTATTCTGAATACCTCCACAGTGTTAACAATACTTTCCTTCATTTGGCCTAGTGATCTATATTTTTTACCTGATATGACCCATATTCCAACATGGACTAGATATCATCAAGACAACATTCTGACTAAGTTTCAACTTGCTCAAAGTAAAAATGCGGCCTCCGGAGTTTGAACAATATTTTCCTTCATTGACCTAGTTTCTGATCCAATATGACCCATATTTGAACTTGACCTAGATATAATTCAGACAAACATTCTGACCAAATTTCAAGCTGCTGAAGCAAACAATGCGGCATCCAAAGTGTTCACAAGATTTTCCTTCAATTTGATCTAGTGACCTAGTTTTTGATCCAGCATGACCCATATTCAAACTTGGCCTACATATCATCAAGAAAAACATTCTGATAAAGTTTTATCATGCTGAAATTAAAAATGCAGTATCCAGAGTGTTAACATGATAACCCTTCAATTTGGTCTAGTGACCTAGTTTTTAACCCGGCATGACCCATATCCGAACTTGCCCTAGATATCATTTATACAAACATTCTGACCAAATTTCAAATTGCTGAAGCAAAAAATGCAGCTTTTACAGAGTTAACAAGATTTTCCCTCAATTTGGCCTAGTGACCTAGTTTCTGATCCAATATGACCCATATTTGAACTTGAACTAGATATCTTTAAGACAAACATTCTGACAAAATTTCAAGCTGCTGAAGCAAAAAATGCGGCATCCAAAGTGTAAAAAAGATTTTCTTTCAATTTGGGCTAGTGACCTAGTTTTTGACCCGACATGACCCATATTCGAACTTGGCCTAGATATCATTCAGCTCAATATTCTGAACAAATTTCAAGCCGCTGAAGCAAAACATGCGGCTTCTACAGAGTTAACAAGATTTTCCCTCAATTTGGCCTGGTGACCTAGTTTCTGACCCAATATGACCCATATTTGAACTTGACCTAGATATATTTAAGACAAACATTCTGACCAAATTTCAAGCTGCTGCAGCAAAAAATGCGGCATCAAAAGTGTTAACAAGATTTTCTTTCAATTTGACCTAGTGACCTAGTTTTTGACCCGGCATATCTTGACCTAGATATTTTTAAGACAAACATTTTGACAAAATTTCAAACTGCTGAAGCAAAAATTGCGGCCTCTGGAGTGTTAACAAGATTTTCCTTCAATTTGACCTAGTGACCTACTTTTTGACCCAACGTGACCCATGTTCGAACTTGACCTACATATCATCAAGACAAACATTCTGATAAAGTTTAAATATGCTCAAGTTGAAAATGTGGCCTCCAGAGTGTTAACAAGATTTTCCTTCAATTCGACCAGTTTCGAACTTGTCCAAGATTTTATGGAGATGAACGTTCTGATAAACTTTCATGAAGATTGGATGCAAAATGTAGCCCGTAGAGTGTTAACAAGCTCAAATGTTGACGATGGACGACGGACGACGCACGACGGACGGACGCCGGACAAAATGTGATCACAATAGCTCACCTTGCACTTTGTGCATAGGTGAGCTAAAAATAGAAAATCTCTATAATTGAATGGATTACCTATCACTAAAAGTGGAAAACATAATGTGTCAAAAGGAGAAATTGCTTCTCTTTAAAAGAAAGAGCAATTTCTTCTTTTGACACTATGTTTTCAAAAAGCTGTCTGCTGCAGAGGCATCAGAAAGCATCTATATGAGGGAAAGGGTTAACATCCTTTCAAATATTATTTCACATCATAGAAATCAGGTGGTTATAGACTTAGATAAGTAACTAAAATGATAAAATGCAGTTTATTACAGATCGAGAAACTTAATTAGTTCCAATAATGTTGTTGCATAATCAAGCATGCATGCCTCTGAATTTATTACACCTTTTTTATACCACCTCTCTAACTGTCTGCCAGTCAGGAATGAAAGACAGCAGCTAGCCTTCCCCAATATGCTATATGATTTTAGAGTCATCCCCGTCTGCTTGGAAACTTCCAAGCTCAAAAATGTTGACAATTGTAAATACAATTTTAATACAAAGTTCACAGAAAAGACAGAAAGCAACTTTTGCTTTCACTACATTAATTTGTTTAGTTGTCTGCATCAGAGAAAGTGTTAATAAATGCAGTTTATTATAGAGAGAGAAACTTAATTAGTCGCCGGGCAGAAGCCCGCGACTTCTATTTTTAATAGCTTTTCGGAAATCACATGGGAGGAGGGATAATTATTGGAAAGAAACACATTAAGATGTTTTGAACATATTACAATTGTGTTTGTTTAAAAACACTAAGTAATGACACATCTAAAATGGAATAAACATTTCGATGTTTTAGGTATTTTTAGTTTCATTTTGTTGACTTGCATTTAAGTGTTTTTGTCTTATTTACGAAGACAAATGTGGTCCCTGCTAGACTTGCAACCAACTGCTATATGTCAATATTGAGATATATTGAAATAAAAATCACGTCAAATTCTACTTTCAATAGTAATGTTAACTTACTGAATGTTATTTTCATGTTCAAAAATATGTCTTGATTTGTGAAGAATTCATTTGATAATGTTAACTCGTGTATATCTAAAATATGAACTGTTTCTAACCTAGAACTGTTGATTACGTCACTACCGAGTACCGCCCGCATAGATTTGTAAATTTTGCACACGCTACTATATACTACTGTACTTACTGTGTGTGCGATAACCAATGAAAAGCTGGATTTGCACGCGATACATTTTACAACAAAAACGTGCGTCGCTTACACTCATACGATGGGCTGAATATGCACAATGACACACACACACTTGTATAGTTTCCCATGAACATAAACTGGTAACAGAAACAAAAATAAGAAATAATTTGTGAAAATATGTCTCAAATATAAGCCTGTTTATCGGTCGTGAACGTCGAAACGCCTTTTTCTCAGTTTGTGACCTAGTTTCATATTGCCAAAATGTAAACAAAGCGAAGTGACCGGAAGTAAAATGTAAACTTAGAAAAGTGACTAGGTTATGCAGACAAAAAATGTCGCACGACAAATTGATTTTTCTTAAACGTCACGAAACGAATGCATGGGTCGAATGTAGGAGAAAGAAAGATAATATAGAAATGCTTTTCTCTCTCGAATGCAGTGGAATAAAACATGCACTAAAGCTTTGCCTGATTTTTTATTCACTTTCTTCGATGTCTGACACTACGACTCGATGAAGCCTGACACGAGGGTAAACATTTCGAAAGAATGCTCAAACACCATATTACAGATAGATAGCTAATATTACACACTTAAAAATATTACACACTTAAATGATTAAATATATGTGATATTAAATGTTGAAACAAATTAAGAGAAGAACAAACTCTGATAAACAATAGATTTAGAAATAAAGAAAATCTGCTCTTTCGCACCCAATTAATTTCATACTTGCCACATATATTGTATGCATCAACGATTTAGATAAACAATTTAGCTGTTATATTGTTACAAGTGTGGTCTACTTGTGAAATAATTAGTATTAAAAAGGAGGAAGTTCATGTCTTCAGCAATTTAACCGTTTTCTCAATGTTTTAAGCGATTAAAGGTTTTCATTGTTGCTTCAGACATGGAAAGGGTTTAATAGCTTTTTATTGCATGTAGATTTAAATCCCAAAATGTATTAATTTGTTTTGTTTTTTGACAAATACAAAACATCCAAAATCCTGACCAAAAGAAATCCTGAAATTTGTAGATCTATGTGGAATTTCAAAAATCCTGGAATTAATCCTTATGAAAACATTATGTGTATGTTTAGACTAATGAAAGTCAAGACTACATGTGTGTTAAAAAATAAATCAATGCAGTCTTTTCCGGCGACATTGATGCCTTGCATCAACTTTCTCTTGTTAGTTCATTAATGGTGATGCATAATCCAACATGCATGCATCTGAATGTATAACACCTTTGTTTTACCATCTAGCTTTCTCTTAATTCCAGGAAACTTGGATATATTCAAGTCTGTAAGTACATAATAACAATGGTAGCCAAAAATCCCTTTACAAACAATTTAAATCCCTTTACAAACAATTATTTGCCTTTGCAGCCTACGACTTTTGAGGAATTGTTACACTGTTAACCTTTTCCCATTTTGATGCATCTGCAGAAGTTTGAAACAAGAGGGCCATGATGGCCCTGGAATCGCTCACCTGTTTTTTTTTTCACTTTAGCTATATAAGCCCCGCCCCCTGGCAGCCATAGTTTCCGACCAATCAACTTGGCTTGAAGGAATCTGATAAAGGGTCACCCTAGGAACATTTCTACAAAATTATTTAAAAATCAGCCTGACACTTTCGGAGGAGAAGATTTTTTAAGTTTTCACTTTGGCCATATAAGGCAAAAAAGCCCCGCCCCCTGGCTGCCATGTTTTTCGACCAATCAACATGGCTTGAAGGAATCTTATAGAGAGTCACCCAAGGAACATTTCTAGAAAATTATTTGAAAATCGGCCCAACACTTATGGAGAAGAAGATTTTTTAGGTTTTCACTATAGCCATAAAAGGCAAAATAGCCCCGCCCCCTGGCGGCCATGCTTTTTGACCAATCAACATGGCTTGAAGGAATCTGATAGAGGATCACCCAAGGAACATTTCTACAGAATTATTTGAAAATCGGCCTGACACTTTTGGAGGAGAAGATTTTTTAAGTTTGCACTATAGCCTAATAAGGCAAAATAGCCCCGCCCCCCCTGGCGGTCATGTTTTTCGACCAATCAACATGGCTTGAAGGAATCTGATAGAGGGTCACCCAAGGATCATTTCTACAAAATAATTTGAAAATCGGCCTGACACTTTGGGAGGAGAAGATTTTTAAGAATTTTGAAGTTTTTTTCATTTCGTTGCCATGGAAACCAGAATTCTGCATGGATCCCATAAATTTTAAGGAATTCTGGTGAGGACATTGCGAGGATGCTTTCTGTGAAGTTTCATCCCAGTTGACCCACCGGTTACAGAGGAGAAAATGTTGACGGACGACGGACAACGGACGCTGGACATAGGGCGATCACAATAACTCACCCTGAGCACTTCGTGCACAGGTGAGCTAAAAAGTGTGACACTGTGAATTAGAAATGCCACAGTTTTCAACTGAATTTAATTATTAAACTCTCATTATTGATATTTTTCGAGTATTTCCCAAGGAGTTTTCAATGTCCTCTGCATGTATGTGGGAAAACTGAGCTATGTACTTGTCCAGCTTCTGCATTTGGAAGAGTCTAACATAACCAGTTCTAGGAATATCAAGATATTAAGATATTGAGTTAGACAACAAGTACATGTAGTCAAAGGGTTAGGTCTATTTATTGATAGTCATACTTTTGTTTATAAATAGAGATTTTAAATGCTTTTGCCTAGAAATGTTTGAAGTGATTCATAGCAGATTTGTTACAGATTTCATATGTTTAAGTGACCAGGGGTATAATAATACGTAAATCATATTCTATTTCTGACGCCTCTACAGCAGATGGCTTTTTGAAAACATAGTGACAAAAGAAGAAATTGCTCAAAACAAGCAATTTCTCCTTTTGCCACAATGTTTTTCTCTTTTAATCATAGGTAATCCATTCAATTAAAGAGATTTTCTATGTTCAAAGTCATCTGCTGCAGAATTATCGTATGAGGGAAAGGGTTAACTTTAAGCCTGATTTGACTTGAGTCGTCTGCTGCGGAATGAGGGACTCTGAGGGTTAAGCATTCTGGTGAACTGCAGGAAGAGCTGTACGTACGTTCATGCAATTTTGTTCACATTTTAATTGCTGAAGATTCGACTTCAATAACAAAAACAAGGAAGCTTTGAATACCTCATTATTTCCTGCCAGTTTGAGGGTTAAAGATGGACGTTGAAAGTAATCAGGTTTAAATTCAATTAACTTTTATTTCGGTTAATGCAGCAAAAAATGATGGGTTCTCAGTAAATCAAGTCTTGTTTTACACAGCAGTTGGCTTTTCCCATTATCCTGCAGACATTTAAAAAGAGAATTGTTCCTTGTTTTAGTTTCACAATTTGTTAGCGCTTAACCTTTTGACAGCTGGAAGAAACTATGTGAATTCTGAGTACCACCATTATAGAGTCGGACCATGTAACTGCATGTGTATGTCTGAACAGCCTGACCAGGGTCTTTACTGTGGGCTGCTTTACCTCGATCAACATTCTTATCTTGATATTCCTAAAATTGGCTATGGAGTCCTTCAAATTTAAAGCAGGATAAGCTTATTTTATAAACTTGATCAGCATTAATGAAAGGGTTAATCCAAAACTTGGCTGATCTTCCATGTCCCATTCTCAAATACAAATGAGCCGCAATGAACACCAAATATATTTTTGTTAGGTAGATTGTAATCTGCATTTGTCACAATATAACCTAAGATCAGACTACGGTTCATCTTAATTAATTAGGTTCCAGAGTAACTGTAAGATTTTGATTTGTTTTACATCTAAATGTTTCTTAATTCTGGCAATCTGACATTGTATATGTTTGAACAAACTAGCCGTATACATACATAAAGTATGTGCATCTGCTCTCAGTCAGTATGTTTAGTATACTTATTACAACATAATTCCAGATACAGTTGTTGCCAAAACGATTATGATCGAGTGAAGAAGTTTTAAGAGGATGCAATTCTGTATGACTACTGTGAGTATGCAGAGATCAAAAGAATAATTTTAGAATTAGTATAATTAAAGCTGTTAATTAAAGATAAGGTTTAAAACCCCTTCCCAAATACAGACATTTTCTGATGGCTCAGTAGCAGATGACTTTTGAAAATCATAAGGAGAAATTGCTCTTTAAAATAACCCATGATTAGAATTACTACACATGACTTTTCATAGGTCGTCGGCTTTACAATCATCAGACGAACAATTTCACTAATCTAGAAAACTGAAAGATTTGTATTGATAAAGAGTTGACAATATTGTAATGTTTTCAAAAGTCATCTGCAAAGCTGCTGAGGTATCAAATGTAGTTCATGTGAAGTAATGGGTTAAACAGTTTTTCAACAATATTCAAATTTATTATCTTCAGCACATTTGTTGGATGTAGGAAAGGGTTTATAAAACCAAAACAATGATGAAGCATGATTTATGTATATTATCTAAGTAAGGAAAATCAGGTTTAATCCCCTAGAGAATACTTTCCTTAGTTCAGACAAATTGATTCCAAATTGAAAATACCTGAATATACTAAAAACCTGTAAGGTGGGAAATATCCAGTTTTAACCCTTTACCTCATATAGACGCTTTCTGACGCCTCTGCAGCAGACGGCGTTTTGAAAACATAGTGACAAAAGAAGAAATTGCACAAAATGTGCAATTTCTCTTTTTGCCACAATGTTTTCCACTTTAATGGATATTTTTCCTATGTTTTGACAAAATATGTTCAAAGTCGTCTGCTGCAGAATTGTCGTATGAGGGAAAGGGGTAAGTTGTGATACCCATGATTCCTGTTATTTATTCCTAAAGTTACCTGCATGATGACTTTGTTTGTTTTGTTAGGGTTTTACACCATTTTCAACATTATTTCAGTTATATCACGTCGACAGTACACTTATTCATGATTCCCGGGTAAACAAAACAGTACTAGGCTAAGAAATGTGCCTTCCCACATGGGGAATAACCCGGAACTCCCATGCTCTAAATCCAGACGCTTCGACCACTTAATAGGCCAACGCGGATTCCCAATACCTAGATAAAGAAGCGTCAAAAGTTATCTGATCAGGGAAAGGCCCAGACAGACAGACTCTAATTAACTTTTCTGTTCCATTTTCAGCACATTTTGCAAGTCTATCAGTTAATAATGGGAATAACTCCTTCATGCATAAGACTCTGGTCTTCTCACAGAATACAATTTAATCCTTTCCCACATACACAAATCTGAAGCAGATGACATTTAAAAATTCTTAAATATAGAAATCTAATAAGTGCAGTTATTTAATAGAGTAGAAACAATGTGACAAAGAGAGAAAATGGTTACTAACTTGTATTTGGAAAAGATTAAATTAACAATGGTATACATGTTCAAATGGAAGAGGTAGAAGCCCTCTTTCGCTTTCTTCTCTGATAAAGAATCATTAATAATCTTCTATTGCCGGACCTCTTATTAAATATTAACAAACACGCAAAGCACACTGCATTTTATGAGATTTAAGGTCTGCTGCATGGGATTGTCTACCATGAATAAATAAACAATATAAAAGACAAATACACATCATGCTTTTAAACATTGTTCCCTGCACTTTTACCTGTATTATTATGGCCACATTAGAGGTGTTAAGAGCTTATACCTCAAATGTGGGAAACCAAGGTTCAAACCCCATTCCCATGCTGATATTGTAATAAGTTTTTATTTTGTTTAATTGGTTTTTCGATCATGCCCCCCTTCTCAATAAATATTTCAGCTTATATCAAAGGGGACAGTTCGCTCTCTTATCATGGTAAAATAACCATTCTAGCTCGAAAAGTTCCTTGCCCACAGGGCACACCCATGACCCATGCCCAATCGAAGGTCGCACCTGGACGCCTCATCACAAACCCACCCAAAGCATACTGAATTGGCCACCAGCACGAATACTTAAATCATACCATAACCCTTTCCCTCCTACTACGCCACATTTACAGCAATTCCAATCCCGACTTAGCAAATACAATAAGTCCACCCAAATATACTTACCAAAGGATAAACCTATGATCCAACAACAACTAGGAAACACTTGTGGACCCAAAGGATAAATTGCACGTTAGTGCACATTTCTTCAAATTCTCATCATTTTACACAAAAGCTGACAGCAAAAGCTCTCTATGCGGGACCTGATCCAACTTTATTGCCAACATCTGTTACGCTTAGCCACGGATCTTTCCAATGTAAAATCAGCAACTACTCTAACACTATCCTATAGATCCCGCTAAAACCCAAGCTACACCAAATACCCCAGCAACCTCCTCCCACCAAACCACTCCCCAAAACCCATATAATACACACACAAACTAAAACAACCCAACGCAACCTAAACCCTAACATACAGTCCTAACCCCTCACCTCGACCTACCTACCCCTTTCCCCACCTACATACCAACACATGAACACAACTCTAACACTTAAAACACCCCCTCCAACCCACAACATCAACCCATACATCTAAAAAACTAACTACATCACTAACACACTACCAATTCCCTCCCCCACCCCTTCCACCCCAATAACCAAACCCCCTACATAACAACCCTCCCAACCAACATATAAACAACCCCACTCCTCTCCCCCCATCCACTACAACCCTACCACATCTCCCCTCAACCCCACCCTTCCCTACCACCACATACCACACAAACCCAACTCTAAGACTTAACCAAAAACCATCCAACCCAATCACGCATCAACCCAATAATACTAAACAACTCAAGCCCCACATCACAACAACCTACCAACATCTTCCCCTCCCCTACCCCCCTCCCTCTCCCACAAACAACACAAACCCCCACTCTAAACTTAACCATACCTGCCCACCAACAATATATACAACAACACTTCTAAACAACTCCAACCCCCCCCCTCAAATAAACCCTAACATAACCATTCCCCTCACACCTCCACCTCCCCCTACCCCTCCACCTCCCCCCACATCCCACAAACCCAACTCTAACATTAACAATACCCCAACCAAAAATCAACATACACCCCAATAAATCCCTAAACAACTCAACCAATAACTACAACCCTACCAACTCCCACCCCTAACCCCCCTCTCCCCCACAACCAACCTCACCCCCACACAACAAAAACCTACCACCCAAACACATATAACAACCCACAATCAACCTACAAACCACACCCCCCAACTAAAACCCTAACATAAAATCCCCTCCCCCACACAACCTCACCACCCCTACCCCCCCCCCTTTACCCACAATACCAACATACCCCCCCAATATAACATTACAATACCCACCTCAAACACAATCACCCCTAAATAACATCCTAAAACCAACTCAACACAATCAACTACAACCCTACAACAATCTCCCCTCCCCTACCCCCACCCTCTTCCACCCACATACAAACTCCACCCACTCTACAATAACCATACCCCCCCCCCCTCCAAACCCATAAATACACAACACAACCCCCAAAATACACCCACACACCTAATCCACACCTCCATTCCACCCCCCCTCCCAACCAAAAAACACACTCACCACTCAATCACCTCACTCCCCCAACACCAACACCCCCCCACCAAAACAACACCACAAACACACACATAAAACCCAAAAATACTCCCAACATCACCCCAACACCCACCCCCAACACCCCCCCTCCACACCAAACCACCCCCAACATAAACCCTACACTCACCCACCAACCCACCCAGTATTCCCACATCCCTAACTCAATTTTAACTTAAAAACCCTCCACCCCACCAACACAACCCCCACCTCCAACCCCCATAATTCCTAACCCTAAACACCCCCAAAAAATAAACCCCCCAATACAACTCACCCCCCCACCACTACCACCCATAATCCACCCCCAAAAACCCCCATAATCCTCACCCATAAACCACAATACATGTAATAACAATATCTAACACACCCTACTACTCAAAAAACCACCCAAACCCCATCACTCACACCACACCAACAACAGACCTCAACAATCCAACCATATCCCTACACCCCCTACACCAAAAATCACCCCCCCACTACAACACAACTCCTCCTACCCAACCAACACCAACCACACCTCACTCACTCTAAACTTTCACCAAAACACCCAACCCCCCAACCACCAAACCCCAATCCCTAACACCATACCCCCATCCACCCCCCCCAACCTATCAACACACCCAATCACCATATCCACACCCTACGATTACCACACCACCACATCATGCCCCCATTTCTAACACACTATCAAATCACAACACACGCTTCCTATTTAAACCCCCATCATAACTCACCTACACAA